>ML663565.1:24314694-24524299 GCA_007570785.1 Antilocapra americana
GGGGGGATCCGGAGGGGAAGCATATGTAAACCCATGGTGATATCATGACAATGTATGGCAAAAACAATAATAAAAAAAAAATAAATCCTCAGCATGTTTACAGCAAATGAAAAAAAAAAAAGCAGAGACATTACTCTGCCAACATAGGTCTGTCTAGTCAAGGCTATGGTTTTCCAGTGGTCATGTATGGATGTGAGAGTTGGACTATAAAGAAAGCTGAACATGGAAGAATTGATGCTTTTGAACTGTGGTATTGGAGAAGACTCTTGAGAGTCGCTTGGACTGCTAGGAGATTCAACCAGTCCATCCTAAAGGAGATCAGTCCTAGGTGTTCATTGGAAGGACTGATGTTGAAGCTGAAACTGCAATACTTTGACCACCTGATATAAAGAGCTGACTTATTGGAAAAGACCCTGATGCTGGGAAAGATTGAGGGCAGGATAAGGGGACGACAGAATATGAGATGGCTGGATGGCATCACTGACTCAATGGACCTGGGTTTGGGTGGACTCAGGAAGTTGGTAATGGACAGGGAAGCCTGGCCTGTGGCGGTTCATGGGGTTGCAAAGAGTCAAATACGACTGAGCGACTGAACTGAACTGAAAGAACTTGCCTTCCAATTCAGGAGACATTAAAGATGTGAGTTAGATCCCTGTGTAAGGAAGATCCCTTGGAGAAGGGCATGGTAACCCAATCCAGTATTCTTGCCTGGAGAACTCCATGGACCGGGGTGCCTGGCAGACTACAGTCCATAGAGTCGCAAAGAGTCAGGCACCACAGAGCAACTAACACTTTCTTAATACAGTAGAGGAAGTGGCAGTGAGAAGGCAAAATACTGACCCTAGAAGTACATTTAAAGATTTGTTAGAAAATAGTATAGGGAGAAGAAAGAAGCATTTCATCAAGCAGTATGGAGATGCCAGTAAGATAAGGAATAAACCTTTTGATTTCATTTGGGGCCTGAGAGGTCTGGCCTTAACAGTCTTGGGACTATTGATACATTTTCTGGTGTTTTTCAGATGCAGGTCCTGTGGTGAACAGAGTGCAAACTTGAGATAAGAAAAATCAATTTGAACTCTAGTTGGTTTGCAAATGGATGCAATATTTACCTTTATAAATCCACATCCTCGGTAGTCTCTTCCTATACTGCCTATGTTCCTGGCCATGGGACAATAAACAAAGTGGCTGTGACTTGATTTGGCCAGTGGGGAAAAATCAACATGATTCAACAGAGAACTTTAAAGTTCTTGCTTACTAAGACTTTTTTGCTTTTGTGGCTCTTAGGAACTATGAAACCACCATCATGTGAAAAGCCTCTCATGATCTACTGGATAATGAGGCCTCAAGTCCTTTGCTTATTAACAAATAATGCTGAGATTCATTAATCTTACACTTCATTTTGCTGAATTTTAAAAATTTACTTTCATAATGTTAAGGGTTGATAAGTAGATCTATTTTGTTTTCCAATTTGTATTTTACTTTACTTCAATACTTTCTTGTTATTCCTCCAATTAAAACTCTTTGAATCCCATTTCTCAGGTTTACTGGCATATTATAAGTATCTCCTAATCTCATGAGGTTAAAATGAACAAAGATATGATTAGCTGAAATTTTGATATGTTACATTTGATATATGAAAAAACTCATAATTTTTTTATTAATAAGGCCAGAGGGATAATGTACCTACCACTCATAACTTTCAACACTTCAGAATAAATATTAATTATAATAATTACTTTGGAAATGGATGCCTTTTGTCTGTGAAGTGATTTCCAAGTTATAAAAAAAGCTGCAAAGTTGATATACTCCATTAAAACACTGTTGATAGTCCATATTAAAATCATATAAATTAACAATTTTTGGTAAGTTTTTTTGAGTTATGTCTATATTTTTTGAGTTATATCTATATCTATATCTATATTTTACATTGTTTGAGAGTTACATAACTTCTTAGATTTTAAATATTAAAATTGATTGTGTTTAAATTACTAAATGCTCATTTTTGCTACCAGTAAATATAAAATAAACATCATATAAATATCAAAATTATGGAATGCAAAAATATTTTTAAAATCATATAAATTTGATACAACAAATACATCCAAGTGTTTCAAAGTATTTTTAATATAGTAATGCAGAAATTAAATTTCTTTTATTCTTAAGAAAGGGAGGAATCAATTTAAAAGGCATGACACTGGTGACAGAAAGGAGCAGAGATATAGCTATTTTATTCAATTTTGTGAGTTTGGGCAAATTTAGTAATTTAAAAAAATGTGAGTTTGTTTATCCATTAGATGAGATTAAAAGAATACTATTTCATAGAGGTTCTAATGGGATAAAAAGGAATAAAATCTGCATAAACTTTTCCTAAATTGCAAATTTAAATTTTGATTTAATTAATTTATATATGAAAATTAAAAACTATTTTAAATTAAATTAAAAAATGGGAATATGGTTAGTGAAAGGACATGATCTTTACATTCAAATATTTATCCCTGAAGATTAGCACTACCATTTAATAATGATAGGATTATGGAGAAGATGAATGAACTTTAAAAATACTGTATCTTCAGATTGGTACAATTGAGATAATAACATCCAGCTCATATGACTTGCAATTATTAATATTAGGTGAGCTAACATAAGCCAATAATGATCCAGAAGGAAAGTTATTATTATTACTATTCATATTATAAGGTATTAGTTTCATTATTTAATAAAGTCATTGCAGAAAAATTCTTAGGATACTATTAGAAAGTTAATAAATATAAAAATTAATAAACCAATGAGTTATATTTAAACTGCACCTATAGAACTTTTCCCTAATTTCTTTTCATCAGTATGATTTAGAGTTTGTCTTTTTCTGTAAGGTCTATATATTTTAATTGCCATATTTATATATCCTTATTAATTAACATGATGACCAATAACACATTTTGTGAGCATGAAATATCATAATAAAACTTAAATTGTATTTATTTATGCAACTAAAAACTTAACCACTCTAAGAACACTGTTAATGTTTTAACAAAGTGAGCTAAATGATTTGGCATCAAAAGTTTAGGAAAACTGACAGTGCATTTAGAAAAACGGTTAAAAAGAATTTAGAATGTAGTTGAATCACATAAAATACATGATTTTAAAATATTTATATTTACTCTTTAGCAACACGATTTCTCTTTGTGTGTTTTGTGTGTTCAGTCATGTCTGACCCTTTTGTGACCCCATAGAAATGCAGACCACCAGGCTCCTCTGTTCATGGGATTTTCCCAGCAAGAATACTGGAGTGGATTGCCATGCCCTCCTCCGGGGAATCTTTCCTACCCAGGGATAAAACCTTCATCTCCTTTGTCTCTTGCATTGGCAGGCAGATTCTTTACCACTGGACCACCTTGGAAGTTTGATTTCCCTTTGACTTTCATTTGAAAAGCTACCTACATACTTGTAATTGGACACATGTCAGATTTAGAGAAGACAGCAGTAATTACTTCAGTTTTTCACTCTGGGATGGCATGCTGAATGAGTTTCACATTTCTTTTCTTTATTAGGGTAGGATATCTGTTGTTTTATTTTGACAGCTATAGACAAATCCACATTCGATTAAATCCTATGTATAATATCATCCACTGAGCTAAGCATAAGGATTTTTAATTACAAAGTTAGGACATTTCAAGCTTTGGATTATTAATTAATCATTCAGGGAAGATGTTGGCTTCATCTCATGTTAATTTTAAACCCTAACATTTCTTCATGGTTTGTTTACAGAGAAGCCTGGTGGGCTACCAGTCCGTGGGGTTGCAAAGAGTCAGACATGACTGAGCAACTAACGCTTACTTTCTTATAGTGTATTTTGTCTCAAATTTTCAGAGGAGAAATAAGATGAACTCTTTCCTATCTTGTCTCAGCATTGAATAGTAAGAACCAGAGGAGAGAAAGGTCCTGAATAGTCAGAATGAATGCTCAATCTGATGCTTCATGAGCCACTGAACTGGCTTAATCGCTATGTGCTTCTAAGATATATAAGAGGAAGAGATAAAGGGTGTTTTCCCCTCTTCTATAATTCATAACACATTCAGACTGTGATCATTGCAATACAATCTGAAGGAAAAATAAGGTGGTGCCAAGGAAAATAAAATGACAGACTAAGATTAATTATAGAAAAACACATACCATTATTCTAAAATTAGTTTAATTAAATAGAGAAATATAACAACTATGAACAATAGGCAATATTTCACTTTGCGTTTTTGTCTCTCTGTTTTTCTCTAAACTGTTGATAAAGGCACAATATTCTAGTCAAAGTAGACCTTCTTTCATATATAAACAGCTCATATACCTCAACATCAAAACAGTACAAAACAAACACAAACAAACAAATAAAAATGGGCAGAACTGAGTAGACATTTTCCCAATAGGAACATGAAAAGATGCTCAATATCACTAATCATCAAGAAAATGAAAATAAAATCTTCAATGAGATATCATCTCATACTTGTCAGAATGGCTATCATCAAAAAGAGTAAAGATAATAAATGTTGAGGAGGATATGAAAAAAAAGGGAACCCTCATACACTGTTGGTGAAAATGTAAATTGGTGCAGTCACTATGGAAAACAGTACATAGGTTACTCAAAAAATTAAAAATTCAACTACCATATGAACCATAAATTCCACTTGTGATTATATACTTGGGAAAACAAAGCAAAACAAAATCACTAATTTGAAAAGATGTGTGCATCCTCATGTTTATAGTAGTTTTATTTATGATAGCCAATACATGGAAGAAACCTTAGTGTTAAGCAGGAGATGAATAAATAAAAAGATGTTATACACATACACACAGATGCAGGAGACCCCAGTCAGGAGACTTCCTGGGTCAGGAAGATCTGCTACAGAAGGGATAGGCTACCTGCTCCAGTATTCTTTGGCTTCCCTTGTGGCTCAGCTGATAAAGAACCCGCCTGCAATGTGGGAAACCTGGGTTCAATCCCTGCATTGGGAAGATCCCCTGGACAAGGGAAAGACTTACCCACTCCAGTATTATGGCCTGGAGAATTCCATGGACTGTAGTCTATGGGGTTGAAAAGAGTCGGACACTACTGAATGACTTTCACTTCCATTCAATTAATAAAATAAGGTAGCAAAAAGTGTTTTTAAGAGCAGTTGTAGATTTACAGAAAAAAACCTGTGAGATGATATAGTTAGATTCCATTGTATGTTGATAACAATATTGTAACTATCTTATTGTATGCAGAGTTTTTAAAAAATCTTTCATAGGTGGTTTCTGCTTTCATGAAAATGAGAATACTTAGAGCAATTAGTGAAGTGAAATGATTAATTGGTTTGGAGGTTGTGGTAAATAATGCAGTCTTGCAGAAAAGCAAATGCATGTTATTTTGATGTTTAAAAGAATGAGTATATTTTTGAAATAAAAGTAGGTTGAATGAAGGAGATCTCAGTTTTCTGAATTTTAGTCTTTGAGAAGATACATATTAAATGGGAAGCCAGAGACTATTTACTAGAAATATATATTTCATAAAGACTGTAGTCTCTTATCAAATATCCCTTAGCATTTCAGAGAGATTTTGAAAAATGTTGGCCTTTTGGGACTACTAAAGGTATGGCATTTCATATTCTGCAAAGTAATATTGGCCTTAAATTGAACCATTTATTTTGTCCTTGTTAAATGTCACAGTTGTCCTTTCCCTTGAGTTATCAGTTTTATCACCTAAAAAGTTCTTTTCAGGAAAAACTGGTGGATATCATAATGGACCAAAATAGAGAACTGATTTAGTCTGAGGTCTGGACACTAGTAACTGGAGACTAATAAAGTATCTTGATAACCAAAAGAGCTATTTAAATCTAGAATTCTGGGCTTGTAAAAGTACTGATACCATTAAATTAAAGCACACCTTGAAACAAACAAAGAAGCAGACTTTGTGGTTTATCACAGAGGCCAAAAGCACACCAAAGAAATTTTCTATAAATTTCCATGTTTGTTGACATTTCTCCTGCCTTTAAAAATTCATAAAATCAAATTATTCTACAGGAATAAAAAGATAATTATTCCCTAAAAGCAACATTAACTCCACTCAGTGATGGCCATAAACATCTACAACAAAATGGAAGTTATTTGGAGTGGTGTGTAGGACCGATCCATCAATCACAGGTTAATTATGTATTAGATTTTTACATTTTCATTCTCTCAGCCTAAGCTCTGTTGTCTGAGACCATATCTCTTACATTTTATTGTGTAAATGAATTTATGGAATTCTTTTTCACAGTGACTTTAGAGAAAAGTGTGAATAAAAAAAATTGGCCCTGAAGGGAGAAGAAGGAAGGAAATACATAGGAGACAGACATGTGTGGACAGACATGGAGAACACACAGAGAGGGAGCTTGGAAATCAAAATCCAGTATGTTCATAATTTTTCACAGATTCCAAAGGAACATTAAAAAAACTAAGATCATGGCATGCAGCCCCATCAGTTCATGGCAAATAGATGGGGGAAAAAATGGAAACAATGACAGACTTTATTTTCTTGGGCTCCAAAACAACTGTGGACAGTGACTGGAGACATGAAATTGAAAGACATTTGCTCCTTAGAAGAAAAGCTATGACAAACCTAGAAGTGTATTAAAAAGCAGGGGCATTACTTTGCTGACAAAGGTCTGTCTAGTCAAAGCTATGGTTTTTCCAGTAGTCATGTATAGATGTGAGAGCAGAACCATATAGAAGGCTGAGTGACAAAGATTTGATGCTTTCCAACTGTGGTGCTGAAGGACTCTTGAGAGTTCCTTGGACAGCAAGAAGATCAAACCAGTCAATCCTAAAGGAAATTAACCCTGAATATTCATTGGAAGGACTTGATGCTGAAGCTGAAACTCCAATGCTTTGGCCACCTGATGTGAAGAGCTGACTCCTTGAAAAAGAAAGATGGGGGAAGATTGAGGGCAGGAAGAGAATGGGATGACAGAGGATGAGATGATTTGATGGCATCACTGACCCAATGGGGATGAGTTTGTGGAAACTCCTGGAAATGGTGAAGAATAGGGAAGCCTGGCGTGCTGCAGTCCATGAGATCGCAAAGAGACCTACCTGGCTGAGCATTGACCAACAGCAACCAAAGGAAAATAATGAGTGGATGGAAAAGGAAAAAATAAATCAGTACAGACTGAGACAATTGTCCATATGAAACCTAGATAAATTATCAAATTGCCTAGGAAATGGATAAAAAGTTGTATATTACTTGTGGATGATATGGTATTGGACCACATGTGTCTGCCAGAGGATTCTAGAAGCAGACCCTGAGAAGTATTGGCAGGAAAGATGTGAGATCAGAGCCCTCAGCTGACCATGCCTTAGTCTAAAGCTGAGTGAACTCCTAGCATGGAATTGGAGAGGGCCTGGGTGGGCTCTGTATTCAACTCTTTGTGACACCAGTTTCCTCTGTCTCTGGAATAGCCAGACAGACAGTTTCCTCTGTCTCTGGAATAGTCCAGACAAGAAAATGAAGTGGGTTCCCATTTTCTTCTCCAGGGTATCTTCCAGACCCGGGGATAGAACTTGTATCTCCTGTGTCTCCTTCATTGGCAGGTGGATTCTTTGCCAATGAGCCACTGGGGAGAGGAACTATATGCCAGTGATTTAATCAACAGGTTGGCTGAACCAAGAGTTAGATGGGAAAACTACAACCCAGTGTTCTTAGGAGCCGAGAAAACTAAAGGTATTCATTGAATCCCATGAGACACCCTGAAATGGAACAAGAGGTCTAATTCAAATCTCATCATACATGAATTAGAAGGTAACTTTCTAAAGTAACTTTAAGCAGTGTTTGGTGTTTCAGACACTGGCAATGTCTGCTGAGGTCAGTTGTGGAAGCTTTTATTTGTTCATGGCTGGCATGTAAAGAAAAGGCAAAGACTGAGAAAATATCTGAATCCTAGTAGTATCTTTCCTTCACTTCTGTGAAAATACTAATCGTTCAGAGTATGTATAACTCTCAGTATAGTATGCAGGATGCAGAGAAATGGGCAATTGCACTAGTTCAGGGAACATCTGAAAAGAAATGGCTTAAATTTAAGTGGAAAATAATCTAAGGATGATCATCAGAAAACCAACTAACAAAAGAATGATAACAGCTATAGAAAATAGGCCGAATACAAGTTTTTGAAAATATTATACAGGGAAAATCATTTCATTTACAGAGATCTTTAAAATATATATATATATAAAATAGCAGACTTTTTTCATTTTTCCAAGCACTCACAAAATATATTTTCCTCCATTTAAGGGATAGAGAAATAAGTAAAGAGAGGAGAGAAGTAAGTGAAGGAGATTAAGAAGTACAAACTTCCAGTTGCAAAATAAATGAGTCGGTTATTAAATGTACAGTGTAGGGAATGTAGTCAATAATTATGTAATCTTCATACCATGAGCAGATGGTAACAAGACTTATCATGGTGATCATTTTATTTTAAATGTGCAAAAATATCAAATCACTTTGTTATATATCAGGAGCTAACATAGTGCTGTAGATTAATTATACTTAGAAAAGAAACAAACAAACTCATAGGAAAAGAGATCAGATTTGTTGTTAAAAGAGTTGGAGATGGGATGGGAGAAGGGAAATTGGATGAAGGCAGCCAAAAGATACAAAACTCCCAGTTATAAGTACTAGGGATGTAATACACAACACAATAAATATAATTAGCACTGCTCAATATTACATATGAAAATTGTTAATAGAATAAATTCTGACTTCTCATCACAAGAAAAAATATTTTTTCTAATTCTTAATTTTGTACCTATATGTAGTGATTGATGTTCACTAAGCTTATTGTTGCAATCACTTCATGTTGTATGTAAGTCAAATCATTATGCTGCACACCTTAAAATTATATAGTGCTGCATACCAATTATATCTCAATAAAAGTGGAAGAAATAAATATGAGAGAAAACATTTCTTCTACTCAAGCCGTTGACAAATGTCAAATATTTTTTAGCAAAATTAAAAATCATATACATTTGGGAAAATTCACACATCTTGAAGATAAAGTTATTCTAGTATCTACTTAAATTAGAGAAAAATGAAGAATTTCAATTAAAAATATAAGAATCATAATGCTAAATTACAGAGTTCATGCATTAATATGAAAAAGCGGATTGGACATTTGCTGAATCTTTAGAATAATTTCTGAATGTTCTGAAGAGAATGGAGTAAAAGCAAAAGTACTCAGAATTTGGAATTGGGCAGCAATATAACTTTTGCTAAATTGCTTATTAGTTGATCACTCACTTTTTTCTTCAGTGTAAATGAGGAAAATAAGTATCTGAATATTAAAAGAGGTAATCGAATGCATACTAGGAGCCACACCATGAGCTATATTCATGCGTATAACCAGGCTGCTTTTTCAATAGCAGTTGGATAGGCCCTCTCCCTTCACCATAAGTTTAATTGCACGAGGACCTTCCTAGGATAGATATCACCCTGAAGGAAAAGAAAAGCATGCAGATTTTGGTTTACTTATAATGCTTGACTGGTTGAGGAACAACAAAAGCAAAGACTACACTGGAAGTTAGCTGTGTGTGCATGTTAAATCACTTCAGTCATGTCCAGCTTTTTGAGACACTATGGGCCCTAGCCCTCCAGGCTCCTCTGTCCACGGATTCTCCAGGCAAGAATACTGGAGTGGGTTGCCGTGCCCTCTTCTGGGGAGCTTCCTGACCCAGGGATCGAGCTCACATCTCTTATGTCTTCTGCATTGGCAGGCAGGTTCTTTACCACTAGTGCCACCACCGGTATCTCTTCCTGAACCACAACAGGAGTTGTTTGCTGTGTGCTCTACAGCATCCCAGAGAAGACAACCAGCTTAGAGTTATCTGTTAAAAACAAATTCCCCTAAAAGATTTTCTAGAATGACGTCATGACTTAAGCAAAGAGGTGACAGAGAAGCAGCAAGAGAGAGCAATAAAGGGGACACTAGAGTTCCTGGGAGAAACAGGTAGAACCCAGAGTCTGCATTAGTCAAACTGTGGTTGAAGATGCCAAGGAATGAGGCATTGAGGACAATTCAATAGACATTGAAGTGGAGACTGTGCATCAGTATTCCTTGTACTGTCTGCCTTTTTGCACTGTAGAGACTGTAAAGCCCAACACTGCATTTTCTAGTTGTTGCTCAATAATTAAGTCATGTCCAACTCTTTGTGATCCCATGGACTGCAGCATGCCAGGCTTCCCTGTCCTTCACCATCTCCCAGAGTTTGCTCAAACTCATGTCCATTCAGTCAGTGATACCATACAACCATCTCATTTTCTGTTGTCCCCTCTCCTGCTGCCTTCAATCTTTCCCAGTATCAGGGACCTTTCCAATGATCAAAGTACTGGAGCTTCAGCTTCAGCATCAGTCTTTCCCATGAACATTAAAGGTTGATTTCCTTTAGGATTGACTGGTTTGATCTCCTTGCAGTCCAAGGGACTCTCATGAATCTTCTCCAGCACCACAGTTTGAAAGCATCAATTCTTCAGTGTTCAGCCTTCCTTATGGTCTAACTCTCACATCCATACGTGATAATAAAACAACCAGAGCTTTGACTATATGGGCCTCTGTCAGCCAAGTGAGGTCTCTGTATTTTAACAGGCTGTCTAGATTTGTTTTAGCTTTTCTTCCAATGTCGTAGCATTTTCTAGACTCACTTGCAATTTGCTTGCAGGTAAAAATTTGATTTGGCAAGCCAGATATATATGTGTGGGATAACAAAGGTGGGCATAGGGTGGAGTTCAAACTTCTCTTCGTTCTGTAGTTTCTATTGACAGGCAGGGTCACATAAGCCATTGCTTTTATTTGTTAATATTAGCAAAGTATTAGTCACTAAACTAAGGATGTCAAGAAGGAAGACATGAAGCATCCATTTAATTGCTGTCACACATTTTTAGAGGATATACAGTTTCTTAAGTATGATATGCTTCTGATATTATGATTCCTGATTCAAGTCACAGCAACACCACCTTCCTCAAAATTATGGATAAGGTAGTGACAATTTGATGTCCTACTTTTGTGAAATACAGCTTTGGGAGACATTCTTAAAAGGAACTTTAAGAGTTAGGGAGTCTGGTATGGGCATGTCCACATTGCTATATTTAAGATGGATAATCAACAAGGACCTACTGTCTAGCACAGGGAACTCTGCTCTATGTTACGTGGATACCTAGATGGGAGGGGAATTTAAGGGGAGGATGGATGCATGTATATGTATGGCTGCGTCCCTTCACTGTTCACCTGAAACTATCGCAATGTCTTTAACCGGCTATACCTCAATATAAATATATATATATAGTCTTTTTTAAGAGCTTATGCCTTCTGCTCCCCTTACCCTCCCGTAACATGTGATACCAGAAGTTGTCACAAGCAGCAATCACTGAGAGTCAGGGAAGTCTGAGTTTGATCATCCTTCTGATAGTTTGAAGACACTGATACCCTCATGATCATTAGAAAATGGAGGCTGGCATTTTTATAGTCCATTATGGTGAAAAGATATTCTAAGTATCCTGTGGTTGTTATTAATAAAATACCTATTGAAGATCAGTTTTTGACAGACTAAGGGTCTGCTACAATTTACTATCACGCTAAAGAAGTATAAAAGAATAATAATCAGATGACTTCTAACTGTGCTGAAGAACTTAAAAAGACAAGTTTCAGGGCATAGTAAAAAAACTGAGGTTTCTGGACTGTCCTTATTCTTATCCATGATCATGTGAGTCACGGGATTAACTCAGATGTGCCTTATCTTTTATGTGAGAAACAGTCCTTTATTTGGAAAAGAGAAGGGCACAATATCACTCGTGATATGCCTAAACATAATGAAATATCAAACAAATCCAAAGTGAGGGACACTCTACAAAATAACTGGCCTTCACTCTTGTAAAATATAAAGTTCCTGAAAGACAATGACTGACAAACTGTTTTTCGTTTAAGGGGGCCATAGAGATATGAAAACTAAATGCAATGTATTATCCAGAGTAGACCATGGATCAAGGCAGATAATAATGCTACACATAGAGGGCATTATTAGGAAAACTGGAAAGATGTTAGGGTCTGTGAACCAAATAATTATATTAGATTACATTTTATAAACTTATAAATATATTTTAATTTATTAATTATATTTAAATTAGGTTAAGAAATCTTATTTTTATAATTGTACTAGAGTCATGTATGATACTATGCTTACTGTTAGACAACATATACTGAATGCTTAGGAATAATGTGGCATACTTATCTTCAATTTTTTTCTAAATTTTCTCAGAAATTATATATATATATGTGCATAAATATGTATATGTTTAGTTTTGAATGGCAATTAATATAAAAAATATAAACCTAGTAATAATTGGCTTCTGCTGCATAGAGCCTATTTTTATTACACCTTTATGCTATTTTAAATAAATAATTATATGATGCTTTTGTCTATTTAGGTATTCAAAAGCCCACAATATATCATCTAGTATCAAGAAAATTGACTGTTATGATGTTCAATAATAAATTAATACACAATATTTAAAATTAACCAATATAAGAAATTATACTTTGGACAGTATTTTTATTACTATTCCTAAGCAGTGCAATAAGAATATACAAATGTCTAAAATATTAAACAATCAATCATCCAGATTGGAAAAGAAGAAGTAAAACTCTCACTGTTTGCAGATGACATGATCCTCTACATAGAAAACCCTAAAAACTCTACCAGAAAATTACTAGAGCTTATCAGTGAATATAGTAAATTTGCAGGATATAAAATCAACACACAGAAATCCCTTGCATTCCTATATACTAAAAATGAGAAAACAGAAAGAGAAACTAAGGAAACAATTCCATTCACCATTGAAACAAAAAGAATAAAATACTTAGGAATATATCTACCTAAAGAAACAAAAGCCCTATATATATAAAACTATAAAACACTGGTGAAAGAAATCAAAGAGGACACAAATAGGTGGAGAAATGTGCCGTGTTCATGGATTGGAAGAATCAATATAGTGAAAATAAGTATACTACCCAGAGCAATCTATAGATTCAATGCAATTCCTATCAAGCTACCAGTAGTCTTTTTCAGAGAACTAGAAGAAATAATTTCACAATTTGTATGGAAATACAAAAAACCTTGAATAGCCAAAGCAATCTTGAGAAAGAAGAATGGAACTGGAGGAATCAACCTACCTGACTTTAGGCTATATTACAAGTCCACAGTCATTAAGACAGTATGGTACTGGCACAAAGACAGAAATATAGATAAATGGAACAAAATAGAAAGCCCAGAGATAAATCCATGCACCTATGGACAACTTATCTTTGACAAAGGAGGCAAGCATATACAATGGAGAAAAGACAATCTCTTTAACAAGTGGTGTGGGAAAACTGGTCAACCACTTGGAAAAGAATGAACCTAGAACACTTTCTAACACCATACACAAAAATAAAATAAAATGGATCAAATATCTAAACATAAGACCAGAAACTATAAAACTCCTAGAGGAAAACATAGGCAAAACACTCTCTGACTTAAACCAAAGCAAGATCCTCTATGACCCACCTCCCAGAATACTGGAAATAAAAGCAAAAATAAACAAATGGGACCTAATTAAAATTAAAAGCTTCTGCACAACAAAGGAAACTAAAAGCAAGGTGAAAAGGCAGCCTTCAGAATGAGAGAAATAATAGCAAATGAAGCAATGGACAAACAATTAATCTCAAAAATATACAAGCAACTCCTGCAGCTCAATTCCAGAAAAATAAATGCCCCAATCAAAAAATGGGCCAAAGAACTAAACAGACATTTCTCCAAAGAAGACATACACATGGCTGACAAACACATGAAAAGATGCTCAACATCACTCATTATCAGAGAAATGCAAATCAAAACCACAGTTAGGTACCACTTTACACCAGTCAGAATGGCTGCCATCCAAAATTCTACAAGCAATAAATGCTGGAGAGGATGTTGAGAAAAGGGAACCCTCTTACCTTGTTGGTGGGAATACAAACTAGTACAGCTACTATGGAGAACAGTGTGGAGATTCCTTAAAAAACTGGAAATAGAACTGCCATATGACCCAGCAATCCCACTGCAGGGCATACACACTGAGGAAACTGGAATTGAAAGACACATGTACCCCAAATGTTCATTTCCACACTGTTTACAATAGCCAGGACATGTAAGCAACCTAGATGTCCATCAGCAGATGAATGGATAAGAAAGCTGTGGTACATATACACAATGGAATATTACTCAGCCATTAAAAAGAATACATTTGAATCAATTATACTGAGGTGGATGAACCTGAAGCCTATTATACAGAGTGAAGTAAGCCAGAAGGAAAAACAACAATACAGTATACTAACACGTATATATGGAATTTAGAAAGATGGTAATGATGACCTGTATGTGAGACTGCAAAAGAGACGCAGATGTATAGAACAGTCTTTTGGACTCTATGGGAGAGGACAAGGGTGGGATGATATGGGAGAATGGCATTGAAACATGTAAATTATCATATGTTAAATCAATCACCAGCCCAGGTTTGATGCTTGATACAGGGTGCTCAGGGCTGGTGCACTGGGATGACCCAGAGGGATGGAATTGGGAGGGAAGTGGGAGGGGGGTTCTGGAACGGGAACACATGTATACCCATGGTGGATTCATGTCAATGTACAGCAAAATCAACATGATAATGTAAAGAAAAAAATAAATGTAATAAAAAATTGAAAAAAAAAGAAGACAATAAGGAATATAAATTTTAAAAATTTCACAGTATTCCACTAAAAAAAAACTTCATTAAACTTATATTTAGTATTTGAAAAACTATACTGGGTCATTGAATCTTTTGTTAATTCACAGTTTTATAAGTTTACTCCGTGTGTGACAAAATATTACTTCATATTATTTCATTAAAACTATTTGTAAAAAAAAATTTGTAATTATACTATCATGGTTAGAGTACATCATTAGTAAACATATTAAATACATAGTTGCAAAATAGTGAATACCTAGTATATAAAGTAGGCTTGCCATATTTTAGAAATACGGAAAATTGTGTTCTATTAGCTTAAAGTATTTTAAGTAAAGAATAGACTGCAAGATGTTGAGGATGGTTATTGCCATAGGGCCAAAGATGAAGTTTTATGTAAAATCATTGTGTCTTAGAATAATTTCTTCTTAATTTTCTAATTAACAATCATACCAACTTAGAAATATGGTAAAGAAAAGAAGTATGAAGAAAACAAAATCGAAATCATTTTATGCCTTTGACTTTTAAATATTATCAAACAATATTCCACATTTTTAACATGATTTTAGTTTTCTTTTTCTATGCCACATACATCAGTGTCTCTTTGAAAAAAAATGTACTCAAGCAAAAATATTCCCCCAAATCTCTAAGAAGTAAATGGTTAGTAAATTAAATTTTCATGCTTTTTGATAGTCAAATAAAACAACCTGAAAAGAAAAGAAACTTTAGTCTTCCTCATTATTTAAGAATAATATGTAGTTATGCACATTACGAATAACATTTGTATGTTGGTATTTTTAAGGCAAAACGATTCAGTGAGTATATTTTTTCCAATGTATTAAGACATTTTCCCAATGTATTAAAGATAATAAAAATGGTTGTCTGTAGAATGTAATGAGTTAGAGAAAGATAAAGTCATGTAATAATGAATTTGTAGTTTTTCATTCCAGTAAGTCAGATCTTAAAATTCTAACAAGAAATGTCAAGTTTAAGAAAAACAGACACACAGAGTTTGTTTTGTTTTCCAATACTGAATATATCAGTAACCAGATCCCTTTCTTCTAACGCACTCTCCTTCTAAATGTCATTTTAAATAATGTAGCACACACATTTACTTGCCTTGGCCCACCTCCCTTTTTGAATTTCAGCTATAAAATACGTCATTTTCTGAAAAACATATTCCCCATAGATAAAGCTTCCTGAATGGGTCCTTCATTATTTCAAAAGGGCAAATATATTAGCCTGAATCTTACCATTTGCAAATTTATTATTCTTTTCAGAATGTCCTGAAAATGTGGTGACAAAAATAACAATTTCCTAAGAAATAGTGGGAAAAATTTCAAGGAAATTTTATATTTCCTTTTATACAAATACTATTCATAGGATTTTTTATGATGAAAGTCTGATGATTAAATATATTGGGGTTGAAAAAATGCTTCTGTACCTCAGATTCAAAAATATTTTTAGAATTAGAAATGCTATATAGATTTTTATAATTAAAAGAAAGTCACTTCATTGTTGTCTATTTTCCATAGCTGATAAGGATGTATGCATATATATATATATAGGTATGAGTACCTAAGTGACTATCTACACACATATATGTAAATGTACAAGTGTATGCATATGTATCTGTGCCTTGTGGGTGTCCGTGTCTATCCAACAAAAGAAACTGGACTTTTACTGAAGACAGAGTAGGTATTTCATCCTTTAGTAAGTTCACTCCCTTTTCTTGGAAAGCCCTTGTCTCTCATTCTCCACCCAAGGAAACACACTATGGCTGTGCTCCTAACCTAATAATGCCATGCGGTAGAGCTGTTTTTTGCGGGGGTGGGTGAGACGGGGAGGGGAGTGTATGGCAACCCTCTCCAGTCTTCTTGCCTGGAGAATCCTCATGGACAGGGGAAGCCTGATGGACTTCAGTCCATGGGTCACAGAGAGTCTGACACTACTGAGTGACTAAGCACAGCACAGCAAAGAGCCGTTTTTACCTGTCTTATCTTAATACCTTATATTGGTTTCTAGAAGATATGAACTTGAATTTTTCCATCTTATTTACTTCAGTGTCTCATAATTGGTAGCTGCTAAAAGACTATTTACAGTATAGATGAGCAAGTTTGTTCACCTCATCCAAAGTGCCTATTTCCTTATCATCTCTGCTTGACAACAGGTTTGTAAGTTGTTTGATAAAATGTTCTCACAGATGTTGGGAGGCATGTGCTCTGTAAACCCCCATGTAAGAAAGATCTATATTTTTCATTTATTCTACTGCTTTAGTAGCTTAGTTAAGGAAGCATAGAATATAGCTTCAAGCAATGTGATACACTAGAGCATCATAAGAAGAGTTTGGCCTTCATCTCAGTTTTTTTCATGAGCACAATAAAATAATAATGTCTACCTCACAAGTTTTGCAAAAGAAAAATGAAGTGATGCATGTAAAATACTTGGCAAAAAACAAGCAAATAATAAGGCCATAATAATAATAATAATAACAACAAAAGAACCTTATATTTTAATGAATAAAGAAACTCTGCTCTATGCAAAAGAACCTGAAAATTGCTTCTGCAACACCGCTTACAGGCAGAGTGACTTTAGGGCTCCTATTTTCCTGGACTGAGGAATTTATATATTTCATACTTTGTATTTTGCTAATACAGAAAGTTGGGTTCCATAGCTTAAAATATCATGAGTACAAGAACAGATTGCAAATGCTGGGGATGAGCTATTGATATAGAGCTGAAGAATATGTCTCACATAAAATAATTTGTCATAGAATAATTTCTTCTTATTAATTTTCTAAATTAACCACTGTACCAAGGTAGAAACAAGGGGTGAAAAAAGAGTATGAAGAAATTAAGATGCTAATCATTTTATGCATTTGACTTCCAAGTATTATCAAAGCATTTATCCTTGTCATATAATTATTGATTTCTTAATACTGTTCAGTTTTACTCTCGAGAAGTTTTATAGCTTGAAAAATGAATTATATTATGACCCTACTCCAGGGGTGGCCCTAAGATGGTGAAGCAATAGGACAGGGACACCACCTTTTCCCCCATATATTCATCAAAAGAATGGAATATTACTCAGCATTAAAAAAAATTCATTTGAATCAGTTCTGCTCAGGTGGACGGAACTGGAGCCTATTATCCAGAGTGAAGTAAGCCAGAAGGAAAAACAACAATACAGTATACTAACGCATATATATGGAATTTAGAAAGATGGTAATGAGAACCCTGCATGCAAGACAGCAAAAGAAATGCAGATGTATAGAACAGTCTCGTAGACTCTGTGGAAGAGGGCAAGGGTGGGATGATATGGGAGAATAGCATTGAAACATGTTAATTATCATATATGAAATCAATCGCCAGCCCAGGGTTGATGCTTGGGGCTGGTGTACAGAGATGACCCAGAGGGAGGGAATCGGGAGGGAGGAGGGAGCGGGGTTCTGGAGGGGGAACATATGTATACCCATGGTGGATTCATATCAATGTATGGCAAAACCAACACAATAAAGTAAAGAAAATTAAAAAAGAAAGAAAGAAAATTAAAAAGAAAAATCATTTGAATTCTGAGGGACTTCCACAAAACGACTTTTGAATGCTGGCTGAGGACACCAGGCATGCAGAAAGGCAGCCCATTCTCTTCAAAATGAGGTCACCTCTATCTCCTCCCTCCCCTTTCTCTTCTTTACTTAACTGTGTGAATCTCTTTGGGTGTTTCTAGCTGTGGAGAACACTTAGGGAACTGATTTAAACTGGCTAGATTGGTCTCTCTCCTTTTGACTCCCTTTCTTCTCCTCCTGGTCACCTCTATCTCCTTCCTCTCTCTTCTCTTCTCTATGTAACTCCATGAACTTCGCTAGGTGTTCCACACGGTGGAGAGCACATAGGGAATTGATTACTGGCTAGATTGCTCTTTTCCCTTTTGACTACCCCTCTTCTCCTGAACATCTATATCTCCCTCCTCCTTCTTCTCTTCTCCACGTAACTCTGTGAACCTCTTTGGATGTCCCTCACTGTGGAGAATGCTTTCACCATTAACCTAGATGTTTTATCATCAGTGCTGTCCAAATGGAAAAGTCATGAGGCTACTGTAAAAATAAGACTGAAATACAGAGGTAGGAAGCTTAATTCCAAACCTTGAGAACACCAGAAAACTCCTCACTCAAGGGAACATTAACTGGCAAGAGCTCATCCAAAATCCTCCATACCTACACTAAAACCAAGCTCCACCCAAGAGCCAACAAGTTTCAGAGCAAGACATATCATGTTAATTCTCCAGCAATGCAGAAACATTAAAATACAGGTGGCCAAAAGTCACACCAGACACATAGGCACCTCAAAACTCAATACATGGCGTTTAACTCCAGAGAGAAGAGATCCAGCTCCACCCACCAGAAGACCAACGCAAGCTTCCCTAACCAGGAAACCTTGACAAGCCACTTGTCCTACCCCACCCACAGGGAGGAACCTCCACAATAAAGAGGAAAAACAAACTTCCAGCATACAGAAAGGTCACCTCAAACACAGAAATCTAAACAAAATGAAAAGACAGATAAATATTCAACAGATAAAGGAACATGATAAATGCCCACCAAACCAAACAAAAGAGGAGGAGATAGGGAATCTATTTGAAAAAGAATTTGTACAAATGATAGCAAAGATGATCCAAAATCTTGAAAACAAAATGGAGTTTCAGATAAACAGCCTGGAGACAAGGATTAAGAAGATGCAAGAAATGTTTGACAAGTACCTAAAGAAATAAAAAAGAGTCAATCAATAATGAATAATGTAATAACTGAGATCAAAAGCCATCTGGAGGGAACCAACAGTAGAATAACTGAGGCAGAAGATAGGATAAGTGAGGTGGAAGATAGAATGGTGAAAATAAATGAAGCAGAGAGGAAAAAAAGAAAAAAAGAATGAAAAAAAAAATGAGAACGACCTCAGAGAACTCTGGTACAATATTAAATGCCCCACATTCAAATCACAAGAGTCCCAGAAGAAGAAGACAAAAAGAAAGGCCATGAGAAAATACTTGAGGAGATAATAGTTGAAAACTCCCCTAAAATGGGGAAGGAAATAGCCACCCGAGTCCAAGAAATGAAGAGAGTCCCAAACAGGATAAATCCAAGGCAAAACACACCAAGACACATATTAATCAAATTAATGAAGATCAAAAACACAGAGCAAATATTAAAAGCAGCAAGGGAAAAGCAACAAATAACACACAAGGGGATTCCCATAAGGATAACAGCTGATCTTTCAACAGAAACTCCTCAGGCCAGAAAGGAATGGCAGGACATACTTAAAGTGATGAAATAGAAAAACCTACAACCCAGATTACTATACCCAGCAAGAATCTTATTCAAATATGAAGGACAAATCAAAAGCTTTACAGACAAGCAAAAGATGAGAGAATTCAGCACCACCAAACCAGCTCTTCAACAAATGCTAAAGGATCTTCTCTAGACAGGAAACACAGAAAAGGTTTAGAAACTCAAACTCAAAACAATAAAGTAAATGAAAACGTGATCACACTTATTAATAATTACCTCAAATGTGAAGGGGTTGAATGCCCAAAGCAAAAGACAAAGACTGGCTGATTGGATACAAAAACAAGACCCCTATATACGCTGTCTACAAAAGACCCACCTCAAAACAAGGGACACATACAGACTGAAAGTGAAGGGCTAGTAAAAGATATTTCATGCAAATGGAGACCAAAAGAAAGCAGGAGTAGCAATATTCATATCAGACAAAATAGACTTTGAAATAAATACCTTGAAAAGAGACAAAGAAGGACACTACATAATGATCAAAGGATCAATCCAAGAAGAAAATATAACAATTATATATGCACCCAACATAGGAACACCTCAATATGTAAGGCAAATGCTAACAAGTATTAAAGGGGAAATTAACAGTAACACAATAGTAGTGGGACACTTTAATACCTCACTAACACCTATGGATAGATCAACTAAACAGAAAATTAACAATGAAACATAAACTTTAAATGATACAATGGACCAGTTAGACCTAACTGATATCTATAGGACATTTCACCCCAAAACAATGAATTTCACCTTTTCCCCCAAGTGTACACAGAAACTTCTCTAGTATGGACCACATTCTGGGCCATAAATCTAGCCTTGGTAAATTCAGAAAAATTGAAAGCATAATTTCAAGCTTCTTTTCTGATCACACATGGTAAGATTAGATGTCAACTACAGGAAAAAGACTATTAAAAATACAAACACATGGAAGCTAAACAACCAGCTTCTGAGTAACCAACAAGTCACAGAAAAAATAAAAAAAAGAAATCAAAATATACATAGAAATGAATGAAAATGAAAACACAACAACCCATAACCTATGGGATTCAGTAAAGGCAGTGCTAAGGGGAAGGTTCATAGCAATACAAGCTAACCTTCAAAAACAAGAGAAAAATCAAATAAATAACCTAACTTTATGCCTAAAATATCTAGAAAAAGAAGAAATGGAGAACCACAGGGTTATCAGAAGGAAAGAAATCATAAAAATTAGGGTAGAAATAAATGAAAAAGAAACAAAGGAGACTATAACAAAAGTCAACAAAACTAAAAGCTGGTTCTTTGAAAAGATTAATAAAGTAGACAAACCATTAGCCAGACTCTTCAAGAAAAAAAGGGAGAAGAATCAAATCAACAAAATTAAATATGAAAATGGAGAAATCATGACAGACAACACAGAAATACAAAGGATCATAAGATACTACTACTAGCAACTATATGCCAATAAAATGGACAATTTGGAAGAAATGGACAAATTCTTAGAAAAGTAAAACCTTCCAAAACTGAACCAGGAAAAATTAGAAAATCTGAAAAGACTCATTACAAGCATAGAAGTTGAAACTATAATAAGAAATTCTCCAACAAACAAAAGCCCAGGACCACAAGACTTCACAGGTACATTCTACCAAAAGTTTAGAGGAGAACTAACATTTATCCTATTCAACTTTTCCAGAAGATTGCAGAGGAAGGTAAACCTCCAAATGCATTCTAGGAGGCCACCATCACCCTAATACCAAAACCAGACAAAGATGCCAGAAAAAAAGAAAACTACAAGCCAGTATCACTGATGAACATAGATGCAAAAATATAAAAGATCATATTAAAACGATCATATATCATGACCAAGTGGGCTTCACCCCAGGGATGCAAGGATTCTTCAATATTTGCAAATCAATCAATGTGATACAACACATTAACAAACTGAAGGATTAAAAATCATATGATTATCTCAATAGATGCAGAGAAAGTCTTTGACAAAATTAACTTCCATTTACGATTAAAACCCTCCAGAAAGCAGGTTAGAAGGAATATACCTCAACATAATAAAAGCCGTATATGATAAACCCACAGTAAACATTATCCTCGATGATGAAAAATTGGAAGCGTTTCCCCTAAAGTCAGGAACAAGACAAGGGTACCCACTCTCACCACTACCATTCAACATAATATTGGAAGTTTTAGCCAAAGCAATCAGAGAAGAAATAGAAATAAAAGGAATCCAGATTGGAAAAGAAGTAAAACTCTCATTGTTTGCAGATGACATGATCCTCTACATAGAAATCCCTAAGTACACCACCAGGAAATTACTAGAGTTAATCAATGAATATATTACAGATGCAGAATATAAAATTAACACACAGAAATCCTTTGCATTCCTGTACACTAACAATGAGAAAACAGAAAGAGAAATTAAGGAAACAATTCCATTCACCATTGCAACAAAAAGAATAAAATACTTAGGAATAAATCTACCTAAAGACACAAAAGACCTATATATATAAAACTATAAAACACTGATGAAAGAAATCAAAGAGGACACAAACAGATGGAGAAATGTGCCGTGTTCGTGGATTAGAAGAATCAATATAGTGAAAATAAGTATACTACCCAGAGCAATCTATAGATTCAATGCAATCTCTATCAAGTTAGCAGTGGTATTTTTCAGAGGACTATAACAAATAAATTCACAATTTGTATGGAAATACAAGAAACCTGAATAGCCAAAGCAATCTTGAGAAAGAAGAATGGAACTGGAGGAGTCAACCTGCCTGACTTCAGAGTAGTCAATTTCTGACCTGCCAGACTTACAAAGCTAAGTCATCAAGGCAATATAGTACTGTCACAAAGACAGAAATATAGATCCATGGAACAAAATAGAAAGCCAGAGATAAATCCATGCACCTAGGGACACCTTATCTTTGACAAGGAGGCAAGCATATATAATGGAGAAAAGACAATCTCTTTAACAAGTGGTGTGGGAAAACTGGTCAACCACTTGGAAAAGAATGAACCTAGAACACTTTCTAACACCACATACAAAAATAAACTCGAAATGGACTAAAGATCTAAACATAAGACCAGAAATTATAAAACTCCTAGAGGAACTCAAAGGCAAAACATTCTCTGACATAAATCACAGCAGGATCCTCTATGATCCACTTCCCAGAATAATGGAAATAAGAGCAAAAATAAACAAATGGGACCTAATTAAACTTAAAAGCTTTTGCACAATGGAGGAAACTCTAAGCACGGTGAAAAGACAGCCTTCAGAATGGCAGAAAATAATAGCAAACAAAGCAACTGACAAAGAATTAGTCTCAAAAATACACAAGCAACTCCTGCAACTCAATTCCTGAAAAATAAACAACCCAATCAAAAAATGGGCCAAGGAACTAAACAGACATTTCTCCAAAGAAGACATACAGATGGCTAACAAACACATGAAAATATGCTCAACATCACTCATTATCAGAGAAATATAAATCAAAACCACAATGAGGTACCATGTCATGCCAGTCAGAGTGGCTGTTATCAAAAAGTCTACAAACAATAAATGCTGGGGAGGGGGATCCCTCCTTAGAGTGTAAGGGAACCCTCTAACACTGTTGGTGGGAATGCAAACTAGTATAGCCACTATGGAGAACAGTGTGGAGATTCCTTAAAAAACTGGGAATAGAACTGCCATATGACCCAGCAATCCCACTGCTGGCCATACACACTGAGGAAACCAGAATTGAAAGAGACACGTGTACCCCAATGTTCATTGCAGCACCGTTTACAATAGCTGGGACATAGAAACCACCTAGATGTCCATCGACAGACAAATGAATAAGAAAGCTGTGGTACATATACACAATGGAATATTACTCAGCCATTAAAAACAAAGCATTTCATTCAGTTCTAATGAGGTGGATGATACTGGAACTTATTATACAGAGTGAAGTAAGCCAGAAAGAAAAACACCAATACAGTATATTATCGCATATATATGGAATTTAGAAAGAAAGTAACGATGACCCCTATATGAGAGATAGCAAAAGAGACACAAATGTAAAGAACAGACTTTTGGACTCTCTGGAAGAAGGTGAGGGTGGAATGATTTGAGAGAATATCTTTGAAACATGTACATTATCATATGGGAAATAGATCGCCAGTCCAGGTTTGATGCATGAGACAGGGTGCTCAGGGCTGGTGCTCTGGGATGACCCTGAGGAGTGGGATGAGGAGGCAGGTGGGAGGGGGGTTCAGGATGGGGAACACATGTACACCCATGGCTGATTCATGCCAATATATGTTGATTGGTGGGGGGTTGTGTTCCCTCCTTATTTTTTGGCCCGAGGCCTAACTATGTTAGGGTAATGAGGGTAATTATCTGTAATTAAAGGATAAGCCTGCTTTCCAGCGTGTGAAGCTTCTTGCCACTTCCACTGTGCTGAGTTTGCATTGCACTGGGCTTCCCCAGTGTGAACTTTCACCAAGATGGGCTTCTGCTGTGCTTTGTTTCCACCTCATGGGTGCAGAGCTGAGGTTGCTTCAGCCAGGTTGCATCCTGGTCACAGCACCCGATATGTCAGGAGCGTGTGATATTTCTTCAGTTCTGTCTCACCAAAACAAAATGGTGGACCAGTGTTATAGCTCTGTTAGCTCAGAGCTTTATTCAGCAAGCAAAGGATAGTATACCCTCGAGGCATGAGGGAGGGCCTACCCCAAAGGAGAGGAGTATATATATATATATATTTACTCATGACTCCTCTTAAACCTCTTACAAAGATATAAAGGCATATATTCATACATTAAGCCAATAATTTTTAAAAATATCATTTTACATGAAAACAGGTATTTAATACAAAATAACTTTGAAAATCTAGAATTCAATGATGTACAATTAGTAAGACCCTCTCTGAGAAGTAAATCTGTCTTAAGCTAGGAAACAAACTAGGTTTTATATCATAGTTTGCTTATTTGCTGCTCCTGTTAACTCCCAATCAAGGATAACAATATTTGCTCATCTTGACCAGAAAAATATAGCATCAAGATAAGAGAAATGAAGTTGGCTAGTTTCTGCAGGGTATTTCTTTGATCTTGATGGTAAAATGTTAATGCCTTATCCCCGGCTATCTATAATACTTGACCTTTATAAAGCCATATTGCTTTAATGAAGCTAACAAGAAGGTCAAAGTAATTACGTTCCCTTCTATTTTTCTGTATTCCACACATTTGGAGTAAAATACCCCTAGTGTATCCAAAGAAGAAATAATAGTATATGTGAAAATCGAGAAATAGCTCACTTGCTTAATGGTAGACACTTCCATAACTAAGTCTTTTCCTTACACTGCTTGGTTTTTGTTTATGCTCTAATTGGTTCTATCACTTGACACCAAATGGAATTTGCTTGGCTAGAAATCATTTTATGTTTAAAGTGATAATCTTTCACATATTGCATGAATTAATAAAAAAATTTACTTGCTTACTTACACAGAACTAATGCACGTGTTTTCTTCCCCGTCAAGGATGGAGAATGTTGGCAATTTCAGAGGATTTTTGAGCTTCACAGCAGAGCAAAATCTAAATGGCATTCATATTGGAGATATGATTGGTCATAGAATGCAAGCAGATGATAGGAGAGAATTACCAAAAGGAGAGCAGAGAGAAGCCAGAGACAAACCACTTTACCTGATTGTGCCTTTGTGTGTGCTAAGTTGCTTCAGTTGTGTCCTACTGTTTGCAGCCCTGGACTGTAAGTCGCCAGGCTCTTCTGTCCGTGGGATACTCTAGGCAAGAGTACCGAAATGGGTTATCATTCCCTTCTCCAGGGGATCTTCCCAACCCAGGGGTTGAAACTGCATCTCCAGTATTTCCTGCCTTGTGAGCAGATTCTTTACTGCTGAACCACCGGGGAAACCTAGGCAGATTGTGACTTTAGTAGTGGAGCATTGTTGAATTCATGCCTAATAATCATTTGTTCACCTGTCTGGCTCACAGAAGCTGTATAGAATCTGCCAGCTTCAGGAAATAAATTATGATATATGTAAATCATGGCTTTTACCATTTGCCCCTCTTTTTCGAAGTCTCAGAATTTCTCGCAATACTTATATTGTGTTTTTCCTCACTATTGCAAGATACACTTTCTTCTTTTTATGCTCTTATTCCTTGTTTTCTGTGGCTTTTGATTTTGGCTTTGTGTTTTAATAAATTTTGTTTGAAGTCAGTTGCTTCTTCCTAGTTTGACCTTTAGGCTATTATTTAACCAGACTTAACTAATTATTGGATTCTAAGCACCAAGAATTTTGATCATGAAACCTTGGAAATTACTCATCTGTTAAGTCCTGACTATCCTTTAAATAGTTCTTTCAAAATTCTTTTTCAAAATTATATCCTTTGCTCTATTAAATTGCATATATCCTAAAATATTCCATTTTATTTATTCTTACTCTGTACCTTGCAAAATCATAGGCTATGGCCTATAAAATATACTAATTTTCATGTAAATAGAATGGACATAGACTTTAATTTTAATGAAGCTTGATGTAACAAACATTCCACTCCAATGAAACAGCACAAAGCAGCTGGGGCCAGCTGTTTCCCATACTCTTTTATTGTAGCGAAATCTTGCTAGAACCAAATAAAGCAGATACATACTTGAAGGTTTTGATGAACTTTAAAAGTCTTCAGATTGTGTCATTAATATTCCACTTTATATCAGCTAAAAAGAAAAAAAGTTCATTCTCTCTGGAGACTCATTATCTTCTCTTTGAGGATTTGCCAGAAATCAGGTTATCTGTCAACAGACAGAGGTGATGTTGTATTGGATTAATTGGGTTCTAATGCCATTCCTTCAATATAGATAAATGAAAATATCAGGTACATTTATATCAAAATGTTCTTTATTAAAAGATAAAAATATTAAAATATAGTTGTAAATTATAAAAGGATATTTTTAAAAACTAGGGCTTTGGATACTAGAGGTTCATTTGATAAAAATCAACAGTTTTAAGAGAAAAAACAATTGCATAATGATAAATTCCAGTAGAAATCTGTAGTAACAAAATTATGAGCTATATTATCTAATAAAAGAAGCAGAAATGGTAATGTGTTCACATAATTTTTGGTAGTAGAAAGTTTAGGTTAATAATATCAAAGTCATAGATTTGTACAGGTATGATAGTCACACAAACCTTAGGGGACTAAATATTGCCCTCTTATTAATCAAGATGTGATCAAAATTATAGATAGAGACTCCTTTTCTAGACTTCACTATAGGCAAAGCATGATTTTTTATTCACATCTATATTCTAAGAGCCTAGTAACTCCAGTTTGGAATAAAATGAATCCCAAATCATTTTTCTATATTTAAGCAATGAAACAGGCACATAAGGATAAATAAACCTGGGTCATAAATTTTAGCATAAAAGTATCACAGGGTGCAAGTGGAATGCATAGGAGGAACTCTTTCTATCAACATTATTGGATATAATTGAGTGGCTTGAATTGAGCTCCAGTAATTATGATGTAACCTAGTTAAATACAGTGTGTACTGCCGGGAGCCGTCAGGATGCCCCCTTGCTCGGATGACAAGGTCACGAGACTAAGAAAGAAATTGCAAAGCTGACTTTCTTTATGGGGGCATCCCGGGCTAGGCCACCCCTGGTATTTTTCTTGGGAGTTCTGTCCATGCTCGGAACATTGGCTCATCCCAGTAGGTCAGTCCCATTTGGAAAGAATTCGTCCTGAGATAATCCCCACAGACCTTATTGACCAGAGAATCTGGGAAGGTGGATCACCTTCCCCCGGGGCTATGGAGGAATGAAAGGACTACACCTCCTACTAATTACTAGGGAGTTTACCAAGAGTTCTCTGGGGGTCATGGCAAGGCCACCACCAGAAAGGCTCGTACTTGGGTCACCACCTTTCCACCTCCCACTCCCCTGACCACTCCACGGAGGAGGCTCTCTTCCTTGAAGAAACCGGGCTGAAATGGGACTTAGGATTGCTCATAATTGTGGCCAGCATAGTTGGAGATATTGATTGCTTTAGGATAATGTAGACATAGGAATTCATTATAGTAGCTATAAGGTTAATAGGGTTTTATTGCTAAAGCAGTGCTGCTAGACTGTGTCTTAGTCCTCTTTCCTCTTTCTAAACTGTCTCTTTGTCCTCTTTCCTCTTTCCTCGTAAGAACCGGAGTAGGTTGCTAGAATAAAACAGTTTCAAGCTTTAGCCCTTCCCTCTAGCTTCTACATAGTTGTACCTGATAAGAGAAATGTAACCTTTTTACTTAGATTGATGTGCTTATCATGATTGAATGAAGTATACTGGAGACATTCAAATGGTAAACATACTATTGTTAAATCTAATTACATAAAAATCTGACTTCTGTAAGGGGAATGTTTCATGATAGATTGGGGAATGAGCTTAATGATAAGGTTGCTATGGAAGGTAGAAAACAAAAAATTATATAGAATGATAGGTGATGTAATGATGTAATGGGGATGTCTTTTGGCTATAAAACTGTAAACCAACAACAATAAATGAGAGACTGCTCCATCACCACATATCGACTCAGCTCAGTTCTTCTGCCGATGCCACTCATCCCTCAAGACGCTTGGACCCGCTGGGGCTGGACCCCGGCAGTGTACCTACAGGAAAGGAAGATAAGAGGTTTTCAGGTGAAATGAAGAGCATGAATTAGCCATTTGTTTAAGAGGTAAGAATGTTGTATAAAATAATGTTAAGATTTTAGTTTAGTTTCTGTATAAGCAAAATGTTTCATTCTAGAGACTTACTCATTTCTAAAGTAAGCAATTATTTTCAGAATGCCTATTTTGTACCAGGTATTATGATAATCTCTAGAAATATAGCTCTTATTACTAGTGTCATTATGCCTAAAATCTACTAAAGGTGCATCCAATATGAAAGTACATGCAGCTGGTTCCAAAATCCAAATAACATTACTAAATATATGAACATCAAACTCCAATTTACTTATAATTCAGAATATAGCAACAATAATATTAAAAAGTTCAATAAAGTGATTAGTTTGTGTGTGAACATGTGCATATCTATCATGTGCTTAAGAGCTTAAGCATTTAATAAATAAAAGATAATTTGTATTCAATAAGAAGGTGGTGCTAATGGTAAAAATTCTGCCTGCCAGTGCCGGAGATGCAAGAGACACTGTGGGGCCTCTCTATTTTTCTTTTCTCTCTGACTCTCTAACCCGCCCTGTAGCGCTCCAGGGCGGGAGTCAGAAAGCCGGGCGAGCCCTCGTCTTGGACAGAAGGACCCTCCAAAGTTATCTTACGAGGATGGGAGCCTCTGGAAGATCGGCCTCGAGGAGGGGGTGAGCAGACCGCCTGCCCCACAGCCTTCCTCGCCCGGAGAGAGACATTTAGACGCGGCGAGGGTTCTGTCAAAGCAGTTCCGTTTTATTGAGCTGGAGGGCGAGCTTATAAAGGCAAACAGCGCGGGAAGGCAAACGGCGGCGCAGGGGTTTCAAACGGGGCTTTCCGGGAGCTTGGCCAATCACTGTAAGGGTCATGTATCCAGCTGGTGGCGCACCAATGTACACTGGTCACGTCCCAGCATTGCTAAGAGGAAGTTAGCCATGGCCAATTGCATGTTTTTGTATATAGCCTCAGTCCCGCCCTCTTGATCTCTACCAAGCGGCCATCTTGTCATGAGCACATGTGAGGTGCCCTACAAGACACGTGTTTGGTACATGGGTCAGGAAGATCTCCTGGAGTAGGAAATGGCACTCCACACCAGTATTTTCATCTGGAAAATTCCATGAACAAAGGAGCCTGGTAGACTACAGTCCACGGGCCTGCAAAGAGTTGTACACAATTGAGCACAAGAAGTTTTTTGAACTATTGTTCTAGTTCAAACAGTTCTTAGAGTAATAAACACGGTGCCTAATTTATATTCACTTAATGAACGTATGATAAAAGAAACAAGTGGGTTGTTGGATATACAAATAAATCTTTCTCACCACATATATAATAAACACAAAATAGAAAGAAGCAGGGGATTCTTTACCTGAAATGACACAGTTGCTAGTACCAGAATAAGTCTCTCACCGACTCTGTATAAAAAACTTGAGAAAAGTACTAAAAAATGAACAGTTCGTGACATTTGAAAAAATCCAAGAGAGGTAAGATTTGAGAAAGCAAGAACCCTGATACAATGGAATCCATTATGCTGATGCCTATTTTGGCCACTTTTTTGTCTCCTACTTTGTTTTCCAGTTTTCTGCATGGGGCATGAAAAGATGCAGTCTAGAGTTTGTGAAACACAAGCATGCTTTGAGGGCAAAAACAAAACAGAATTTCAGGGAAAACAATGCAGGGAGGGTCTGATATAATGGACAAATTTCCTTTTGAGTAATTTGCTAACTCTGAGACAGGATAAAATGAACATGCTGAAAAGGAAAAAAAAGAAAAAACAGATCCTATGATAGTACCATGAAACCAATGATTATAAATAAATCTAAGAATTACAAAATAATAGGTTCAAAGTCTTGAACTCTATTTCTTAGGAAACTAAACAGACTCATCCTTTTTAGGCAAAGCAGTAGTGGAAACAAGATGCCTGTCAAAAAATGCTACATATTATAGTAAAAGAAAAACAGGAAAGGAGAAAAAATAACATGCAAAAAATATAAAATGAATACAAAGCTGATAGACTTAAACTCTGCCATGTAAATAATTATGTTAAATGCAAATGAAAATTGCCCAATAAAAAGATAGAGATTCTCAGAATAGATAAATCATAAGACTCAACTGTACACCATTTATAAGAAATATATCATAAATAAATTCAAAGACATAGTAAAGGTAAAAGGATGAGAATCTTTCATGTCTTTCACATAATGAGAATAAAATATCTTTAAGAGAAAAATATTGGTGGGGAAGATAATAGTGGAATAATTATTTACTTATGTGAAAAAATAAAACTAGATTTACATGTTTTATACTATAGATCCCCTGAAGAAGGAAACGGCAACCCACTCCAGTATTCTTGCATGGGAAATCCCATGGGCAGAGTTGCCCTGGGGGCTACAGTCCATGGGGTCTCTATAGAGTCAGACTTAGCTTATCAACTAAATAAAAACAACAGCAACAATACTACATATATAACAAACTGCGATAAGTTCAAAGTGAATACTATAACAGTAAAAATGTAATTAACATATCAAAATGAGTGGTTATGCTTTAAAAGACTTCAAAGGAGATAAAACAATAGAGTTCTAAAATAATTTTAAAAAGCCTAAAAAGACAAAAAGAAGTAAAGATCACATGGATCCAAGAAAAAGCAAGTAGCAGGATGATTTATTTAACCATAAAAAGAAATGCACTTATTGTAAATGGTCTATTTTTAAGATTGAAGAAAAAACATGAAGACTCAAGTACATGCTGCTTATCAGAAAGGAACTTCAACAACAAAGTCACAAACATGTTAAAAGGAAAAGGATAGGAAACTATATCTCATGATAACACTAATAACAAGAAGTCTGGAGTGGCTATTTATATTATAAAAGTCTACTTCAGAATAAAGGATATCACCAGAAATTTTAAAAATGTCATTTCATGATGATAAAGGGTACAACTCATTGAGAAGGCATAGCAATCCTACACTGTATGTACCTAACAGCAAAGTTCTTAAATATATGTCACAATACAATATTGTTTCTTTCTCTGTGAAGAGAAATAAACATATCTAAAATGATAGACTATGGAGATTAATAAATTATCCTGCAAATAATTGATAGAACATAAAAGAAAAACTCATTAAGAATATAGAAAATGAAACAATACATAATAAGAAATGAAAACTACAAGTGAATGTTCTTCCTGGATGTATATATAAAAAGTCAAAACAAAAATTTTGCCAACAAATTCAACAATATAGAATATTGCATTATGATTCAGTAGAGTTTATCCCAGGAATGTAAGATTAGTTTAACATTCAAAGACTAGTCATGTGATCTACCATATCAACAAAAGATAAAAACAATGTAATAATCCCATTAGATGCAGAAAAAGCAAATGGAAGCATCTAACACACACTCAGAATAAAAACTTTAAGGAAAGAGGAAAAATAGGGTAATTCTCCCTACCTCATACATCTTCAAAAAACCCTATGGATAGTATTATACTTAAGAGTGAAAAATTAAATGCTTCCCACTAAGCGCAGGAAAAATACAAGGATATCCACTCTCATCACTTATATTCAATGTGTTGTAAGTGTGCTAGAGCACAGTTAGGCAAGAAAAAGAACAAAAATACTAACCAATAATGTCTTATAAATAACTTACATACACAATATATATATATTTTTTTCAAAGCTCAATGAGAAAAACAAAAATGCCTGAAAGATTGATACATACATTTTATCAAAGAAAATATGCAGATTGCAAATAAGCATAGAAAAATTTTTGTTGATTTTAACACTAAATATTAGCAAACATTAGTGAAAATGCAGGCTAAATTTAGGAGGTATTATTACACATCTTCTAGGCTGCAGTTTAAAAATAATGACCACACTTACTTTTCAAAGATATAGCACAATTGGAATTCTCATACACTGACCTTGGGAATGTAAACTACAGAATAATTTTTGAAATCAGTTTGTAAATTTCTAAAAAAAAAGTTTTTATTAAATTATCACGTGAGTCAGTCATTCCACTCTCTGGTATTTACTCAAGAAAAAAGCATGTGTCAATCAAAAGACTAACTCTCTGACTGTTTAAAGCAATTTTATTTACCATAGCCCCAAACTCTAAATAATCCAGGTATCAACCAACAGGTGAATGAATAAAGAAATCGTGGTTTGTCCATACAATGGAATTCTACTCAGCAATAAAAAGTGCTGATATGTACAAGACTTGAGATGCACACGAAGACATTGATAAATATCATAATTACGCTGGGTGAAAAAGAAACACAAAATGTATGATGCCATTTATAAAAGTCTAGAACCCAATCTATAGTAATAGAACACAGATTGGTGGCTATGTGGGGACTGGGGTGAGTGCTGGGAAAGGAAGGGAAGGAGAGAGGGATTATGAAGGGATATGAAGACATTCAGAAGGATGATAGAGGTCCACAATCTTTATTGTGGTTATGATTCCATGATCATACACATATATGTCAAATTTTTAAATTATGCATTTTAAAGATGAATATATTTATATTTCAATTACATGTCAATAACATGACTAAAGATAAAACCAAAATAAATATAAAACAAGAAATAATTAGAAACATAAATACATTCTGTAATGTATACAAAAGCACCTTTCTGTATGGTATGTAGTTGAAATTTGAAAGTGTCAGAAAGTATTTGACAGTTGAATTTTCCAGGTTTAGTCCAGATATTTGATATAATGGAGATAACCGTGCTTAGATTATTATAGTGAATTTTGTTACACTAAAGTTACAAAGAGGCAAGTGCTGGAATGGGATGCTGCAGAGAATAAAGAAAGAATTTAACTTATGAATTAATTCAAACATAGTATCATAAAATAAAGAGGCTATGATGAAACAACCAAAAAGGAAAAATATATGTCAATAAAAATTGGAAATACCTTGTCACAGAGTTTTTCTCTCATATTTTCAAACAAATCATTCATAATTATTTTGACAAGTCTTTAATGGTTATGATGAACTTTCAAATACATTTTTTAAAATATTGATGTTATCCATTTTTTTTTTCAATTTGAGTCAGAGTGACAAGATGAGTCCATAATAACTCTGGTTCAGGTATTTATTTTATATCAATATATTCAATATATTATTAAAATTTTCAAGTGACATTACAAAGAAACTTTTGAGAAAAATTACTGTTTCAGTTAATTAATGCTAATCTTTAAAATGACTGCAAACTTTCTTTTAAGCATTTATATTTATAAAAGTAATTTTATTTCCCTTCATAAAAAATGGGCATGTGATTTTTTTTATCTCTAAATAATATTTCAAATACAGTTCAAAGCTTTCAAAACTAAAAAATCAAATTAGCTATTAATTTTTTGCTTTTTATACAATTATCTTAATCAGACTTACCTTAGGAATAGGTGAAACATGAATTATTTTTGTTGAGATGTATCTTTACGGTATTAATATTTTTGACTTGTTTAAAATGGTAGTATTCATTAATACCATGGTAAACATTGATTCTCACTCATCTAAATGAAAATTCACTTTTATCTCTAAATGGTATTAAAAATAAATTAAAATAATTGAAAAAAAATCCAAATACTCCACTATCAACTTGATCACTACATTTCCATTAAACCCTTTAAATTACTGTAAACTAGTGAACATAAATAATGAATATGTCAGGTTACATGATATGTACTCCAACTTTTAAAATCAAATTTGACTTTGTATCTGTTTAAAGTGGTTATATTGCATTATAAAGTTCCCTTTTTGAATAAATGTTATAACAAAATATATGGTAATTCCATAGGAAATTATTGCTGGCTTATGCTCTAGGATATTGATTTTGCAAAAAAATGATACACAAGAATTTAGCATGCTTAAAACAGTGTCTTAAATTTCTCAATAAAGACTATAAAATTGTAATTTATTTTTGATGCTAAAAATTTTATCTTATTTATTCATCACAAATGTAGCTGTTTGTTAAAGCTGTCTATTGTTTCCAAGATGAAATATTGTACTGTCAATAAATGAGAAAAATATGATGTTAGACACAAACAAGATGAGAAGCGAATGGGAATGAAAGAGAAAAAAAATACCTAAACACATAGTATAAACCCTGATAATTTTTTTTTTTCCTTTTTTGTAATGCACTTGTCTGCCTCCAGCTTTGATTGCCTGCCTGGGCATACTCTTCAAAGACTGCTATCTCAAATAAACACATTGCCAGCCACAGGCCTAGATAAAGAGCTGAGCTGTTTCTACTTGACTGAAGATCCTTTGTTTTAGAAATCTTGATTGATTTTTATAACTGACCATTTGGGCCACTTGTTTTTTCTTTTCCTGTGCTCTAAACTCTCACTCTTACACTTCCAGTTCACCAATAAAGAATAAGCCTGCAAAACCTTAGCCCTTCGCCCTCTACTCCTAAAAAGGAGAACCCCAGGCCTGCATATGCTCTCTTTCTACCCGAGACTCATTGTGTGACTCTAGGTGTGCTGTGTAATTTCTAGGTCCTGTAACAGATACACCTCTATTTTTTCAAAGTTTCCTGAAGGTTAGAGCTGAAGGGCATCTTGCCATGCTAAGAACCAGTACCAGTCACAACACTGCTTACTGGTAGCAGAGACCAGCACAAAATAATTTTCACAGTTGGTAGGATTGCATGACTGCTCTTGTAATTAACCAAGGGGAATGACCTTTTTACCTGCAACTTGGTTATTAATGACCTAACTCATGTGGCTAATACCATCTGAGAAAGGAGCACTGAGTGATGGGGGTCTGTTCTGTGAACATGCTATGTGTTTCTATGAACTGCTTCTGTAGTGTATCACCTGCAATATCCAATCTAAAATGTCACACCTGCCATAATAATCCAAAGATGTTCTCAAAGTAGTGTGATCAATGAGCCAATGACACCACTAATTACAAAGACCTTAACTGATTATTAGAGTGAATAAAGATCCTCTATGCCTCAAGACCAAGGAGAGCCAAAGAAGGTAGGTTGAATTGCCAGGATAGTGTTGCCACCCAAGGAGAAGTTCTGGGCTAAAGGAATAGGAGAGGATTCCTGTAGGTGAGGAGCATGGGAGAGCTCTGCCTGTGAGTCAGAGGGTTATGCCCGGACTCTGTGTCCTAATCCACAAGAGTGAAATAGCCTTGCAACCAGAAAATCAATTGCACCACAAGAGGAAAAAGGTCTGTGGTCTCGTGTCACTATCTCACTCATTACTGTGGCTCTTTGTCCCCTGACCTGACGGGATACCGTGAGTCCAATACATGGTGTGATGTTGCTAAAGCTTAATGGACAAATATAAACACCCTAGACTTCCCTGGTGGCTCAGTGAGTTAAGAATCTGCCTGCAATGTTAGAGACATGGCTTCAATCCGTGGGTCAGGAATATCCCTGGAGAAGGGAATGACAACCACGTCAGTATTCATGCCTAGAGCTAGCCAGTGACAGTCCATGGGGTCGCAAGAGCTGGACATGATTTAGTGAGTAAACCACCACAGTCATAAATATCCTGAACATCTGGGGTCAATGTGTCCTAGGAACCTTGAGAAAGTATGCAGAACCCCATGGAGGCTTAGGTACTTTCCCCAGTTTTCCAGTATCATTACATAAGATGATGGTAATAGCCTAAAAACAAGAAGTAGATACTGAGATTATATATATATATATATATATACCTTAACTGAAAGTCAAAGTTTTCTTAAAGATTTTATGCAGCTCCTAGGAAGGAGATGTGCTAAACTGTTCAGTCATGTCTGACCCATGGACTGTAGCCCATCAGGCTCCTCTGTCCATGGGGGTTCTTCAGGCAAGAATACTGGAGTGGGTTGCCAATCATTTCTACAGAGGATCTTCCCAACCCAGGGAAGAAACCCGGGTCTACCTGCATTGCAGGTGGATTTTTTTACCATCTGAGCCACCAGAGAAGCCCTAGGAAGGACAGAGGGGGATTAACTGTTTACTGGAGATTTTCTAGTTTCTTTGGAATGGGCTTTGAATTGTTATGTGTTAGTTCTAAAAGATCGTGTAGGTCTTCATAGAACTGTTCAAATTCAGCATTACTGGTCTGGGCATAGACTTGGATTACTATGATATTGAACGGTTTGCCTTGGAAATGAAAAGAGAAAATTCTGTCGTTTTTGAGATTGCATCCAAGTACTGCATTTTGGATTCTTTTGTTGACTATGATGGCTACTCCATTTCTTCTAAGGGATTCCTGCCAGCAGTAGTAGATATAATGGTCATCTGAGTTAAATTCACCCAGACTGATTATATTCTTTGCGCCAAAGATGGAGAGGCTCTATACAGTCAGCAAAACAAGACCCATAGCTGACTGTGGCTCAGATCATGAACTCCTTATTGCCAAATTCAGAATGAAATTACAAAAGTGGAGAAAACCACTGGACCATTCAGATATGACCTAAATCAAATCCCTTATGATTATACAGAGGAAATGAGAAATAGATTTAAGGAACTAGACCTGATAGACTACCTGATGAAATATGGATGGAGGTTTGAGACATTGTACAGGAGACAGGGATCAAACCATCCCCAAGGAAAAAAAAATGCAAAAAAAGCAAAATGGCTGTCTGAGGAGGCCTTACAAATAGCTGTGAGAAGAGAAGTGAAAAGCAAAGCAGAAAAGGAAAGATATACCCATTTGAATGCCGAGTTCCAAAGAATAGCAAGGAGAGATAAGAAAGCCTTCCTCAGTCATCAGTGCAAAAAAATAGAGAAAAACAATAGAATGGGAGAGACTAGAGATCTCTTCAAGAAAAATAGAGATGCCAATAGAAATTTTCATGCAAAGATAGGCTCAAAAAAGGACAGAAATGGTATGGATCTGACAGAATCAGAGAATATTAAGAGGTGGCAAGAATACACAGAAAGTGTTGGGGCCCGGCCGGCTGATGCGATCAGCCAGAGCCATTACGGTCGGAGCACTGCAAGCCTGCTGCCATATAAGGCGCTGAAGGATCATGTAGCGAACGTATACCCGACAGGCCAATCACCCACAAGACACGTATTCCCTACATGCCTGTCAGAGCTCCCCCCTTCCTTTTTCCCCTCCCTCCCTTCCTCCCCATATATAATCGCCTTGTGCTCAATAAAGTTTTGCAGCTTGATCAGAACCTTTGTCTTGCTGCCGTTCTTTGCGCCTCTTGTCCCAACCCTTTCATCCGTTTTCAGGTGGATTTCGGAACCTCCGTTGATTGCTCTGTGGGCCAGAGCGACTGCGCCCAGCTAGCGGCCGGAGCAAGTGGCGCCCAACGTGGGGCCCGAAAACCGCTTGGACGGACCACCGTCCCCGTTGACCAGACCCCGCAAGGAGCACCGCGATCACCCGCTCGCGAGACGACTCTGGAGAGACACCCCCCCCCTCGAAGGCGGCATTCGGTCAGGTAAGAATTAATCATGGGACAAGCATGTTCAAAAGATGATGTTTTTATTAGCCAGCTTAAAGAATCCCTCAAGGTGCAGAGAATTCGGGTTCGTAAAAAAGATTTAGTTTCGTTTTTTCATTTTATTTTTAAGACCTGCCCCTGGTTCCCTCAAGAGGGCACTATCGACCCTCGTATGTGGAATCGTGTCGGAGATTGCCTTAATGACTATTACCGTGTTTTTGGCCCCCAGACTGTGCCTATCACCACCTTTAATTACTACAATCTTATAAAAGATATTCTCACCAACCAGGGCCATACCCCAGACATTCAGCACCTTTGTCAGGAAGGGCAAAAAATCCTTTCCCGCCACCCCCGTCCCCCCTCTAGAGCGCCCTCTACCCAAGATCTTATACAAAGCGACCCCATACACCCAAATAACTCCAGCGCCGCTACCGTTACTCGCCCCCCCCCTCACGGGCCCTCTCAAACTGTCCCTCGATTTCTATCAATATTGAGACAAATCCAAATCCTACTGCTATGTACCCCGATCTTAAAGACCTAAAAGGAATAACCAGCACAGACACAGACGATCAGCTGGCCCCTGCTGACCAAGCTGATCTAAAAAATGAGGCAGCCCACTATAACGGCCCTGACTGGCCTCCTTCCTCCTCTGCCCCTACCGCTCCCGCCGCCGCTGCCATTTTAAACAAGCCCGCGCTTATTGTTTCCTTGCCACCACCCTGTTCAGCCACCATCTTAGACAGCTCTGCGCTTCCGCCCTTTGTGCCACCGCCATATTTTCCTACCCACCCAGTTACGCCTGCCGCTCCCAACACAGCCGTCTCTTGGCTCCTATTCTACATAACTCTGAGCCACCGCCCATCAACCAAACTCCCCTTCCCCAAACAACTTCCCTCCAAGAAGCCCTGATTTTCATCTGAGAGGTTAAGGCTGTAGCCAAAGAACTCGCCGACCTGACTGTCTCCGCCCCCCAAGAGCTCTTAGCCTTCCCAGTGACTAGGAGCCAGACTCAGCCTCCGCCTCGCGAGGCGACAGACTCTCAAAGCCCTGAGCCCAGTGCTCACGACCCCCCACTTAGTGATCATGATGAAGAAGAGTCAGAACACTCGGCTTCTGACGATGATGAGCCCCCGATCCCACCATTCCCCCATACTTACAAAAAGCTCAGCTTAAAAATGCTAGAAAAGGTCAAAGCGGCAGTGGCCAACTACGGCCCCACTGCCCCCTTCACTGTTGTCCTGATTGAAAACCTTAGTGATCGATGGCTTACACCCAATGATTGGTTCTTCCTAGCCAAGGCTGCCCTAAGCGGCAGTGATTTTATACTTTGGAAGAGTGAATATGAAGAGGCTTCCAAACAGTTTGTTGAATGCAATTCGCATAAGCCCTCCTCAAAAGGTTGGACTCTCAAAAAGTTCCTTGGCTCTGACCCCTACCAACGTAATGAAAAACAGGCTCAATTTCCCCCCGGGTTACTAACACAAATTCAGTCAGCAGGTGTTAAAGCGTGGAAGCGCCTTCCCCAGAAAGGCGCTGCCACCACCTCCCTTGCAAAGATCAGACAGGGCCCTGATGAGCCATATAGTGATTTCATTAGTCGCTTACAAGAACTGGCCGAACGGCTTTTTGGCTCTGGAGAAAGCGAAAGCACCTTCCTTAAACACCTCGCTTTCGAAAATGCTAACCCCACCTGCCAAAATGCTATTCGACCTCATCGTGAAAAAGACCTCTCAGAGTATGTCCGCCTTTGCTCAGGCATCGGGTCCGCTCATGCTCTGGGGCTCGCTATTGGGGCCGCCTTACAAAGCTTTGCTCCAAACCAAAGATATCATGACCGTGACCACCTTTGCTTCACCTGCAAACAGCCCGGACACTTTTCACGGGCTTGCCCACAACGAGCCCACGCCTTATCTAACCCCCACCCCAAGACCCCTTATGACTCTAATACTGGCACTCCCAATATTCAAAGACCCCCTCCCTCAACAATATGTCCCCGTTGTAAAAAGGGGTTTCACTGGGCCTCAGAATGCCGCTCCAAGACAGACATTAATGGACAACCCCTCCCCCCAAAACAGGGAAACTCCAACAGGGGCCAGCCCCAGGGCCCCAACCCAGGGATGAACTCAGGGGCTTCACAGTTCAACCCTCAAATCCCCAACCCTACAATTCCAGCCCTCCCCGTAATCAACCACGCCTCCTCGCCTCAGATCTTTGGAGGGCAACCGCAGGCAGCGCAGGACTGGACCTCTGTACCGCCGCCGACACAATATTAACTCCAAATAATAGCCCTTTGATGCTCCCTGTCGGCGTATATGGCCCCTTACCACCTAACACATTCAGCCTTATTCTTGGCCATATTAGCTCCACCCTTAAAGGGATCCTAGTGTTCCCCGGCATTCTTGACAATGACTTTGAGGGAGAAATTCATATCATTGTCTCCACCACTCATGATCTAATCTCAATTCCAAAAGGCACCAGGCTAGCACAGATCATAATTCTCCCCTTACAACATATTAACTCAAATTTCAAAAGGGCTTCTCGGGGCCCCAGCGCCCCTGGCTCATCAGACACATACTGGGTTCAACAAATCTCTCACCACCGCCCCTCACTCAAGCTCAAACTTAATGGCAAGGTCTTTACAGGCATCTTAGACACAGGAGCAGACGCTACTGTCATATCCCAATCCCACTGGCCAAAGTCTTGGCCATTAACACCCGTTGCCACCCATCTGCATGGCATTGGACAAGCTGCTAACCCCCAACAAAGCTCTCAAACCCTGATGTGGGAAGATGCTGAGGGAAATAGTGGCTCCGTCACTCCCTTTGTTCTCCCCAATCTGCCTGTTAACCTGTGGGGGAGAGATATCCTCTCCCAAATGAAGGTGATCATGTGCAGCCCCAATGACAGAGTTATGACCCAAATGCTCAATCAAGGCTTCCTGCCAGGTCAAGGACTAGGAAAAAGAGGTCAAGGAATCACTAAGCCCATTACGATCCCTCCTAAAACAGACAAAGCAGGTTTAGGATACCCCCAAAATTTTCCCTAGTGGCCACTGATAGTCCTGTACCCCATGCAGACAAGATCCTTTGGAAGACAGTGGATCCTGTTTGGGTCGATCAGTGGCCCCTTACCCACGATAAAACCTTAGCTGCGATAGCATTAGTGCAGGAACAGCTTGCAGCAGGACATATTGAGCCCACTAATTCCCCCTGGAATACACCCATATTCGTAATAAAAAAGAAATCTGGCAAATGGCGCCTCCTACAGGATCTTAGGGCCATTAATAAAGCAATGATCCCCATGGGGGCCTTACAGCCTGGCCTCCCTTCGCCAGTTGCCATCCCTGCCAGTTACCATAAGATCGTCATAGACCTAAAAGATTGCTTCTTTACCATCCCCCTCCACCCCGACGACAGGCCCTATTTCGCCTTCAGTGTCCCACAAACCATCTTCCAAGGCCCCATGCCTCGTTACCATTGGAAAGTGCTGCCACAGGGCATGGCCAGTAGTCCCACCCTATGTCAAAAATTTGTTGCGGCAGCTATTGCCCCAGTCAGGGCACAGTGGCCTCAGGCATACATTCTCCAACATTCTCCATTATATGGACGATATCCTTTTGGCATGTCCTGACGAAGACACTGTCACGGCCTGTCACGCCCACCTGATCGGCTGCCTTACAAGACAACGGCTACAAGTCACCCCCAATATAGTACAAACATCCGACCATACTTTTATCTAGGATTTGAACTTTGCCATCAGCATATATTTACCCCTCGTATCCGCCTTAGAACAGACAGGCTAAAAACGCTTAATGACTTCCAAAAACTTCTTGGAGACATACAGTGGCTTCCGCCGTACCTAAAACTGCCCACAGAGGCCCTCCTCCCACTTAATAATATCCTCAAAGGAGATTCAGACCCCCTGTCTCCGCGTGTCTTGACGCCCGAGGCAAAACACTCTCTAGACATTATCAACAAGGCTATCCAAAACCAAACTGCTCAACAGATCTCTTACAGCCTGCCTCTAATATACCTCTTACTCCCTACAACACATACCCCTACTGGAGTTTTCTGGCAACCAAAGACCACAGATTCCTCAAAGAACGGTCACCCCCTCCTTTGGGTCCACCTCCCAGCTTCCCCCTCTCGAGTCCTACTGCCTTACCCTTCCCTTCTTGCCACGCTAATTATAAAGGGGCGCTCCACCAGTCGCCAGCTGTTTGGTAAAGACCCAGAATCAATAATTATCCCTTACACACAAGACCAATCAAATTGGCTTTTACAAACCTCCGATGAATGGGCTATCGCGCTGTCCTCCTTCACAGGAGACCTTGACAACCATGACCCTAGCGAACCCCTTATTCAATTCGCTAAGACCCATCCATTTGTCTTCCCTAAAATCACTAAAACAACTCCGCTCCCCAAAGCCGCCCTCGTCTTTACTGACGGATCTTCAAATGGCATGGCTGCCTATGTTCTCAATGGACAAACCTTCACAACAAAATCTCCCTATACCTCTGCACAACTTGTAGAACTGTTTGCTATCCTCAAAGTCTTTACCTCGCTTGCCAACCAACCGTTCAACCTCTACACCGACAGTGCCTACATAGCTCAGTCAGTCCCCCTGTTAGAAACCGTCCCCTTCATCAAACCTTCCACAAATGCCGCTCCTCTATTTGCTAAGTTACAAGCTCTTATTTTACAAAGACAACACCCCTTTTTCATCGGACACCTTCGTGCCCACCTTGACCTTCCCGGACCCCTGACTGAGGGCAACGCCCTAGCAGATGCCACCACACAAACTGTCTATCCTGTCCTCACAGACCCTATCACTGATGCAACACAAGCCCACACCTTACACCATTTAAATGCCCATACCCTTCGCCTGCTTTACAAAATCACAAGAGACCAAGCTAGAGAAATTGTCAAGGCCTGTCCCCATTGCGTCCCCTCGGTGCCTGTGCCTCACCTGAGAGTAAACCCCTGGGGACTCACCCCAAATGCTATCTGGCAGATGGACATAACTCACCTCACGGCCTTCGGAAAACTTAAGTTCATTCATGTTACTATTGACACCTTTAGCGGGTTCATAGCTGCCTCCCTACAAAGAGTTGAGGCATCAAAAAATGTCATCTCTCACATGATCCATTGCCTATCCGTCTTGGGCAAACCTCGTACTATCAAGACAGACAACGGCCCAGGATATACTGGAAAAAATTTTCAGACTTTTTGCCAACGGCTTCAGATCAAACATATCACAGGCATCCCTTACAATCCCCAGGGACAAGGCATTATAGAGAGAGCTCATCAGACTTTAAAAAATTCCATCAACCGCCTGACACATTCGCCCCTCAGGTTCACAAAACAACATCCTCGTAACCTCCTAAACCATGCACTCTTCCAACTCAATTTCCTCACCCTAGACTCTCAGGGACACTCAGTAGCTGACCGCCACTGGCATCCACAAACCTCTAGCCAACAGGCCACAGTCATGTGGCGCGACTCCCTCACTCACGCCTGGAAGGGCCCAGACCCCGTCCTCATTTGGGGAAGAGGCTCAGCCTGCATTTATGACCAAAAAGAAGATGGCCCACGGTGGCTACCTGAAAGGCTAATACGACACATCAACCATCGGGCCCCCCAAACTAACTTTAATCACATCCCAGGGAACAATGATGTGCGTGAGGAAAACCCCTTTTCCTCTTTTCTCTTTCAGACAATATGCGTCCTCATTGGCTTTTCCCACTACTGTTACAAATACTGCTATGCCAAACAATAGATGGAGGGCTCCGGCCACCACCTCCCAAGGCACAACTATACCTCACCCTTTTTGGACCACCATGCGAATGCCGTGGAGGAATCGACGTCCACCATTACGCAGATCCATCATTTTGGACCTTAAAAGTTGATTGTGGCACAAAAACGGCCTTTCTGACACATGAGGTGACTAACATTGGAAGTGGTAAGGTTCATTGGCGCTGTGTACCAAAACCCCCTATTATATCTGCCATCAATGGCAGGCCAGGTCCTTGCCCCAAAAAATGCGAAACCGATGGATTTCAAGAGACAATGCACTCTTCCTGTTATCATGAGACTCAAGAGTGCACATATGACAATCAAATCTTTTTCACTGCCATACTCCAAAAAACTAAAACGGGGGGAACCACCCGTACCTCACCCGTTGGCTCCAGCCCATACCTAGAAGCCGGGTGCAAGGGCACAATGGGACAGCCGGTATGCTGGGAACAGGTTGCTCCTATTCACATCTCTGATGGAGGTGGGCCCCAGGACAGAGTGAGAGAGATTATCGTTCAAAAAAAAAGATAGAACATCTCATTGATAGACAATTTTCAAAGCTTTCCTACCACCCTATAGCACTCCCCAAATCACGGGGAACAGATCTAGACCCCCAAACAATAGACATTTTGACAGCCACCCACCGGGCGCTTAACACCTCTAACCCCAATCTAGCCCAAGACTGCTGGCTATGTCTCAGCCAAGGCACTCCCATGCCCCTGACTGTCTCTGTTAATACATCAGACCTCAACACCATTGACCAAAACTGCACTCTCGGCCTGCCCTTTAGGGTCCAACCTACACTGTTTTCATTCTCCCCCTGCATCTACAAACACCCACGCAATGATCCCACAGATATCCCCGTTGGCTTCGCTGCCTTTACCAACTGTAGCTCTGTGTTTAACTATACCTCTAACTACACCACCCTCCTATGCCCCCGACCAGGAAAGGCATTCGTTTGCGGAAACAATCAAGCCTATACTGCCCTACCCCCCTCATAGACAGGGCTGTGCGCCCTAGCCACCCTGCTACCAGTCATAGATATCATTCCAGGAAATGAGCCCGTTCCCGTTCCCGTTTTTGACCACCTTGCAGGACGGCACAAAAGAGCTCTAGCCATCATCCCCTTGCTCGCTGGGCTAGGAATCTCTGGAGCGATAGCTATGGGATCTGCAGGCCTAGGATATGCAGTTCATTCATATGCACAGCTCTCTAAGCAGCTCATTGATGATGTCCAGGCCATATCCAGCACCATTAGTGATATCCAAGACCAACTAGACTCCCTAGCAGAAGTAGTCCTTCAAAACAGACGAGGCTTAGATCTTCTCACTGCAGAACAGGGAGGTATCTGCCTTGCCTTACAGGAACGCTGCTGCTTCTACGCCAACAAATCTGGCATTGTCAGAGATAAAATAAAAAGGCTACAAGAAGATCTAGAAAAAAGAAGGAAAGCGCTAATAGAAAATCCCTTTCTGACGGGCCTTAATGGACTACTCCCCTATCTCCTTTCCCTTCTTGGGCCCCTGATCACTGTCCTCCTGCTTCTCACCTTTGCCCCCTGGGTTCTGAGGCGTGTCACGACACTTGTCAAAGACCAGTTTAACGACATACTAGGGAGACCCATCCAGATCCACTATCACCAGTTGGAAATGCTCGACCATGAAAATTATCAAGGCCCTCTCCCACGGGAGCTGCATGATTCTCGAGAGTCTGCATTGCGGCCCAGTTGCTGCAATGGACACCGCTAGGTGCGCGACAACGTACCGCAAGGAGGGGCCTCCACCAAAGAGGCCACGCTCGAGCCTCCTGCGAGGTAAGCCAGCTTGCATGGAGGTTGACACCCAAATCCTCCCCTCCAAAAAAGGGTGCCCATTAAGCTCTACGCAGAGCTCAGGAGGAGCTTGGCCACTGCCTCCCCTAGCCGGTCAATGTCCAAACAAAACCAGACTCCTCGCCTTAAAAAACAAAAAGGGAGGAGATGTTGGGGCCCGGCCGGCTGATGCGATCAGCCAGAGCCATTACGGTCGGAGCACTGCAAGCCTGCTGCCATATAAGGCGCTGAAGGATCATGTAGCGAACGTATACACGACAGGCCAATCACCCACAAGACACGTATTCCCTACATGCCTGTAAGAGCTCCCCCCTTCCTTTTTCCCCTCCCTCCCTTCCTCCCCATATATAATCGCCTTGCGCTCAACAAAGTTTTGCAGCTTGATCAGAACCTTTGTCTTGCTGCCGTTCTTTGCGCCTCTTGTCCCAACCCTTTCATCCGTTTTCAGGTGGATTTCGGAACCTCCGTTGATTGCTCTGTGGGCCAGAGCGACTGCGCCCAGCTAGCGGCCGGAGCAAGAAAGAACTGTACAAAAAAGATGTTCATGACCCAGATATCCATGATGGTGTAATCACTCACCTAGAGCCAGATATCCTGGAATGTGAGGTTAGTGGGCCTTAGGAAGCATCACTACGAACAAAGCTAGTGAAGGTGATGGAATTCCAGTTGAGCTATTTCAAATCCTTAAAGATGATGCTGTGAAAGTGCTGAAATCACTATGTCTGCAAATTTGGAAAACTCAGCAGTGGCCACAGGACTGGAAAAGGTCAGTTTTTATTTCAATCCCAAAGAAAGGCAATGCCAAAGAAATGTTTAAACTACTGCACAATTGCACTCAACTCATAGGCTAGTAAAGTAATGCTAAAAATTATCCAAGCCAAGCTTCAGCAATATATGAACCATGAACTTCCAGATGTTCAAGCTGGTTTTAGAAAAGGCAGAACAAGAGATCAAATTGCCAACATCTGCTGGGTCATAGGAAAAGCAAGAGAGTTCCTGACAAACATCTATTTCTGCTTTATTGACTATGCCAAAGCCTTTGACTATGTGGGTCACAATAAACTGTGGAAAATTCTGAAAGATATGGACAAACCAGACCACCTGACCTGCCTCTTGTAAAACCTGTACGCAGGTCAGGAAGCAACAGTTAGAACTGGACACGGAACAACAGATTGTTTCCAAATAGGAAAAGGAATACATCAAGGCTGTATATTGTTATCCTACTTGTTTAACTTATATGCAGAGTACATCATACAAAATGCTGGACTGGGCAAAACACAAGCTGGAATCAAGATTGCTGGGAGAAATATCAATAACCTCAGATATGCAGATGACACCACCCTTATGGCAGAAAGTGAAGAAGAACTAAAGAGCCTCTTGATGAAAGTGAAAGAGGAGAGTGAAAAAGTTGGCTTAAAAGCTCAACATTCAGAAAACTAAGATCATGGCATTCAGTCCCATCACTTCATGGCATATAGATGGGGAAGCAATGGAAACAATGGCCGACTTTACTTTGTAGGGCTCCAAAATCACTGCAGATGGTGATTGCAGCCATGAAATTAAAAGAGGCTTACTCCTTGGAAGGAAAGTTATGACCATCCTAGACAGTTATTAAAAAGCAGAGACAATACTTTTTCAAGAAAGCTCTATCTAGTCAAGGCTATGGTTTTTCTAGTAGTCATTTATGGATGTGAGAGATGGACTATGAAGAAAGCTGAGCACTGAAGAATTGATGCTTTTGAACTGTGGTGTTGGAGAAGACTCTTGAGAGTCCCTTGGACTGCAAGGAGATCCAGCCAGCCTATCCTAAAAGAGATCAGTCCTGGGTGTTCATTGGAAGGACTGATGTTGAAGCTGAAATTCCAATACTTTGGCCACCTCATGTGAAGAGCTGTCTCTTTAGAAAAGACCCTGATGCTGGGAAGGATTGGGGGCAGGAGGAGAAGGGGAAGACAGAGGATGAGATGGCTGAATGGCATCTTCGACTCAATGGACATGAGTTTGAGTAAACTCCAGAACTGGTGATGGACAGGGATGCCTGGCGTGCTGCAGTTTATGGGGTTGCAAAGAGTTGGACATGACTGAGCGACTGAACTGAACTGAGTTGAACTGAATTTTTACTCAATGTTGCCATATATGTCAAATGTTGGTATCTCTAAAAACCCTAAAATCCATTAGTTTCTTAAAGATCCATGCAGGCTCTATGCTCATTTCCTTCAAGATACCACAAATCCTGAACCCCCTTAACTTTCCCCTTGAATGGGGAAAAACTAGAAGCACTTATCTAATAAGACCAGGTTTTTTGAGATTGGACTTATTTTTGCAAACAAATTTACCTTGTTTTGATTATCTCTGATAGAAATGAAGTGAATTAGGGAGAGAAAAAATTTCAGTGGAAAAGTACAGTACTCTCTTGTGGATATCATACTGTAGACCTATTAATTGCCTTGAGAGTTTTATGTCTGTTAATAGTTTAAATGCTGAATTCTTCTCATTCCCTCTATGTAGCCAGATATTGGCTACAGCTCTCCAAACTAATGTTTCCAATTTTTTCCTACCCTTCAGGCTTGAAATCACTGCAAACTAAAACTGCCCTCACAAAATCACATAGGCTAAAGTAGGAAAACTTCATTAAACGTCAAAGAAATTATGACAACTACTCATATATAGACAATCTTCATGCCTGTTGCTGTGTGGACTGCTACAAGAGACATTTAGATTGAAAACCAGAAAAACCTGTGATTGTCATGGCTTTTCCTCACTTCATCTGAAGATGCCTTCAGCCCAACATCTAGAAATCTTCTTGACTGGATGCCTTCAGAACTAGAAACTGGGATTATAATTTGCTCTAATGATTAACTTTTTTTCCCTTTTGTTCCCTTAAAAGTGCTTCATATGAAATACCAGATGCAAATAAGGCAAAGCACTGCCAAATAGATCTAACTTGAGAACTCCACCGGTTTCACTGTCTCCTGAAATGAGACAAAACCCTTAAACTGGACTGACCTATTCTGAGTTTCTGGCTTTAAAAAATATGGGACAATCTACCAACTTAGGACAAGCTCAAAACCTACTTATACCAGATGACTCAAGATATTAAAACATTCCTTCACTTCACTCAAATATTTGAACATATTCCCAGGTCCCCTCAGGATCACTCACCTATTTTCCCTAGTTTGAAACAATAGCTATGGATGAGATTTCAAACTATTGTTATGTAAATATTAGAACTGCTATTATAATCCTATTTAGATGCGAAATTTCTGGGATATACTTCTCTGGTGGCTCAGACGGTAAAGTGTCTTGCCTACAATGAGAGAGATCTGGGTTCAGTCCCTGGGTTGGGAAGATCTCCTGGAGAAGGAAATAGCAACCCACTCCAGTACTCTTGTCTGGAAAATCCTGTGGATGGAGGAGCCTGGTAGGCTACAGTACATGAGATCCCAAAAAGTCAGACATGACTGAGCGATGTCACTTTCTGTTTCACTCTTGACTTTGAGAGTATCAGCTTCCCAGACCATTAATTTCCTTATCTCTATTGCCACAGCATCACAGGCTAGATTGTATTGTAAATTGTGACAGTTGAGGTTTTGTTTTTTCTTTCTGTAATGCAAATTCTTGACTTAAACTTTGATTGCTGAGGCATAGACTTCAAAAAGGCAACTATTTCAAAAACTGCTCTCTCAAATAAATATATCGGCAGCTACAGGACTAGGTTAAGAACCAGGCTGTCTCCCCCAACCAAGGCTACTTTGTTTTAGGGAAATTGGTTGGGTTTGATAACTGACCATTTGAACTACTTGTTTTTTCTCTTCTTATGCTTTAAACTCTTGCTCTTATGCTTTTAATTTATCAATAAAGAGTGAGCCCATGAAACTCTAGGCCCCCACCCTTCTTTCCCATAAAAGCAAAACCTGAGGCCTCCATGCCTTTTCTCTCTCACTCTCTACCTCTTTCTCTCTCTGAAACCTACCTACCTACTGCATTAGATGTGCTGTGTAATTTCTAGATTCTGTAAGTAATAAACCTTTTTTTAAAAAAATATACTAATTGTATTGCTGAAGGGCATCTTATAATCACATTAAGAACCACAAGAGCCAGTCCAGCCATAGCACTGCTTATTGGTAACTGAGATGGGCACAAAACATTCATAAAATTGCCCAGAATTTTGAAAACGAGTTTTGTATTTCATAAATCTATTCTCCACTGGTATGATATTCAGTAGAGAATACAAAGTATTACTGCTAATAAGCCTTTAGTACTACCTGTCTTAGTAGAGGCTTTTTCCATTAATGCTGATGTCTTGGAAAAGCAATTTGCTCTTTGGAATAAAAAGGAATAAGCACGACCCAGACAGAGAAATCCAATTTTATTCTCAGACAGGCACACAGCTGAATGCCTTCCATTTTAATGACTGACAACTTCTATTTCTTTATACAAGCATCATGTAAGAAATGAAAACAACTGCCAACAGGAGCACAATCCAGCCTATAAACACTGGTAGTATCTTCTATGTCTACAGTTCTCTACATAGGCACATACTGGATTCAAGCCCAGAAAAATATGCTGCAATTTCATGAGTTCTATACAGTATTTTCATGACAAAATGAACAGCATTATATATAAACCAATGTGTCCTTAAAGCCCAGATTATAGATCCCCCAAAGACCACCTCAGGAACCTATTCTGATGCAAACACACGAGGGTCTTTCATTCAAGCTCGAGCAGGGGCTTCCATCCACACCAACGCAGCGGCTTAGGTAGGAGAGCCCCAAGCTACAGCAGGTAGGAGTTTTTATAGTTTGTGGAGCGATGCGAATGTTGTGGAACAGTGATTGATTAATTTTTAAAAAAGATGTTCGTGTTGGCTCTAGATTGGTGTATTTAACCACAAACAGTTTCTGGACTCTTAGGTGCCTTCCCCGAGCACAGTAATTGGTCACGTCTAAGAGTGGTATCATGGGGTGATGGGCTGAACATATTCTGCGTTTTTTTGGGGAACTAGGTGTGCCCTTTACTATAAGATGGCAGTTTTTCCTTTTTAAAATGGAGTCACTTAGGCTGTACAGCATCACACTGGAATTATAAGAAACAATTTCTGGACACTCTATATATAGTACACCCTGTGATTCCCAAATGAAATAATTTCTGGCTGTGGGTTAACATGACATGTTGGATGCATTTCTCTCTCTCTCTCTCTCTCTCTCTCTCTCTGTGTCTGAGCAGTTAGGGGATGGGAATAGAGGCAGAATGAAAAGAGAGCAGGTCACGACTACTGCTATGACTATCTCTGAGTGCAAAATTCTTCATAAACTTACTAAGAAATGTTTGATGGAGGGTGTTCTTGTGAAAGTCAATGAACAAACTAGATTTAATAATTAAAGAAATTATCTAGAGCATATGTATAGCAGAAAAGAGACAGCAAATGCACTCAGGAGTGAAAAGACTGACTGTTGACAAGGAGGTCATAAGCAGATAATGAAGAAATTTCCAAAAATTGAGAACACGGCACAAAGTATAAGGAACTGGAATTGAGGTTTAGATAAAATTTATACTTTCTGGATCCTTTTTAAAAATTACCTAAAGTGACTATTATAAACTACATTATATTTCTATATTGAATAATTCAGTTTGTGACATAATTTCATTTGTTATTATGGTTTTGACCTCTTTTAATAAAAAAAATCCACTATTTGGTTTATGCCTATGATTGCTCTGATTACAGTGACATCTATCTTGTGTCAAGGCTTTGTGTTATACAAACAAATTATGTGTATTTCTAAAGAAGTACTCTTATTATGTGAGAAATAAATTTTTTCTGAAGAAATGTAGATTTACAAGATCAATCTAACAATAACTAACTAGAAATTAATCAAAGGAATAGAAAGTCTTTTTATCATTAGATTAGGGGGAAAAAAAGTCAAAGACTCAAGCAGAGACTTAGGCCCTGGTCAGCTTGATCAGAAAAAGTTTTAGGTGATATTTAATAAACATCTATATATCAAAAATTTGGAGGAATTTTTTTTTTAAATGTACTCTTTCACGTCATATCAACATTTTAGTCCTTGTTGGCCTGTTACTTCTACCTTCTGTGCTCTATGGTCATTGAAGAGAGGAAGACTTCTTCAGTCAATGAAGAGAGGAAGTTTCTCCAATCATGCCAGAAATTGTTTCATTACTGTCAAACAATTCAACGTCATATTCCATAAGAGTTTTTGTTCTCTGTATCTTTTAGTGAATTACCTCTTTTTAAATGATAATAACTCCAGAAGGATGTCTATGCAGTCTGGATGTTCATGCAGTCTGATGGGCTAATCATTATTATTAGCCTTATTATGATGGCCTTATTATTATTCTTATCACTTAATTCCCTAGTCCTGTACCAGAAACTGGATAATATGGGCTTTCCTTAGTTTTTCCCTCTTGATTACGGATAGCAAAATGTTTAAGCACCATCTTCCTTATATAAACACTACTAAACCATATAATTTTAAACAATGGAATATGTTCAAGCACACATGGGTAAATTTTAAACAAAATTCTGAAAAATATCCAGAGTTCAGAAAATTATAAAAATTAATAAACAAAATTTTTAAAAATCAGCCATATTGATTCCTATTAGTTAAGATATTAGAAACTGCAAATAATAACAAAGGGACTACTACTACCAGGAGGTTCCTGAGGGCCTCAATTTTAAGCTAATAACTTATTTTTCTAATAACTTAGAAAAAACTTTCACATTTTTTTCTGAATGTGTCACTGTGTAATTTGTACTACTCTAAAGTATAGCAACCTCAAATTTGTATGAGATATATAAAGACATCAAAAACTAATTTTGAAAGTTTAGAGTGAAAAATACATTTTAAAGTTGTAGAAAAGAAAGATATTTGGACATTAAAGTATTATAGCATTACAATAAAAAACTAAAATTTCCTGTCAAACTAGCAATATGTTTAAGCTGAAACTATACACGCTTATACACTACTACTGCTTATATTAATTGCTAATATCTTTCAGGAAACAGACATGGTATTCAGAGACTTTCTTAATCTTGTCATTTACCCAGCCAGTAATTATGCCTGCCCTTGCTTTGCCATGTGAAAAGGGATTTTGTTTGGGGGGGGGGGTACACATCATTGTGCCAGACAATGGGGATGGAGCACAATTAAATCTAGTTCAATTCTCATCCTTTATCCTTCATTTTTGATCTCTCTTCTGCAATTGACTGTTCTCATGTGATTCAGTTCTGGCCAATAAATTATGAAAATATTGCTAGAGTTCTCTTAAGATTATTTCCTCCATGACCAAGGGAAATAAAGGTATATTAGGAAGTATTCTGTCACTCTGATTAGCTCTTATACTTTCTGTATTTGAACAGAGTTGTGTAAGGACATGAAGCCTGGAGATTTTGCAGACACTCGGCAATCCTCAGGGAAAGATTAAGAAAATTTCTAAGAAAATGACATGGAAGCTTAATGTCACTTAGTCACTAAACTGCCTTCCTCTAGACTACTTTCTCCATGAGATACTTAAATATCATTATCGTCTTAGGGATATATCACACATTATGGTGAAGAGAGAATTAAAAAAATAAATAAATAAAACAAAACTAAAAGTCACCTAACTACCTGTAAAGGTGTCCTAGCACATGGAATACATGCTATTTTTTTTTAAATGGGGTTATAGAATTTTAATGGGGAAATGCTTATGATACATGGCTAAGAGAAAAATACAGAACACATTCATTTTATAGATACATTATTCTAACATGTGAAAACCAAATAGAAATATTCAGAAAGGAAATATGGCTGTAGATAGTGGATTTATGAGTGACTTTCTTTCTCGGCTTTTTTTATTCCCATAATTCCCAGTCTTGTTTATGAATATATGTTTTATTTTAGGATATTATAATCAGCCAAATAAACCAACAATTATTGTTATCAATGTGTTGAAATATTTACCTTACCACACATAAGTAAGAATCTCTAAAAATTTTCGATCTATTTAATGACTGATTATTATAGTGTCCTATATTTGCAGGGGCTTCCCTGGTGGCTCAATGATAAAGAATCTCTCTACCAGTGCAGGAGACGCAGATTCAATCCTTGGGTTGGAAAGATCCCCCAAAGAAGGAAATGGCATCCCACTCCAGTATTCTTGTCTAGGAAATTCCATGGATAGATTAGCCTGGCAGGCTGCAGTCCATAGGGTTGCAAAAGAGACAGACACAATTTAGTGACTAAACAACAAAAACAACAGTTACAGTTGCAAAGAAAGATGTCAGGCTCAGAGAACAAAAATGTGTCTTTTTAAATATAAAATATGGCAAGTTGGTAGCGAAAAAATTGGTAATGTACAAAATTGACTTATAAGCAACAACTTATTTACCTATGGATGCTAAATAAATAATGTTGCAATATTAATCACAATAAAGTCTCTGAAATGTAATCTTAAGAAATACCATGAACAGTCACATTATTCATTAGCTCTTCAAAAGACATAATTTTATTTAGAGAGACTGTTTTATTTTAAAATATTATCATAATTTTTTTGAGTGTATACCATTTACCATACCTATTTCTAGGATTTTTTTTAAAGGCATCTGTTCATTTCATAAATGTTTTCTCTGACATTCAATATATATTTTACATTTCCTTCACTTTGTTTTCTATGTCATAATATCTCATTCTTTGCTGAGATTGGAAAAAAACTTCTAAAGATTTCAGTTACCATTTGGAGAAAAACCATTAATGTACTTGATGTTTGAAAGTGCACCAAGTCTGAACGTGAGATGCTCTAGGGGAGCATAAATGTTCCGCTCTGCATAAGAAGCTGACATCATCTTGGGGATGTTGCCAGCAGATATTTGATGTGTCAAATGCTAAGGAATTTTAGTGTCTGCTGACAGGCTCTCATTTCTCTTACTCTGGCAAGTGGATGAAAAGACTAAAATAAAGAGTAAATAATTTTTAGAGCTTCAAAAATGCTTTCACAATACAATTAATGATTGAAATGGCTAGTACTCATTTGTATTAACTAAAAATACCATTTCAGAACACCTAATAACTATTCTAAAATGTGGTGCATAATAAATTACTTGTAATTTTAACATTTCATAAACTAATTTTATACTGAAAGAAATCTTTGGAGCTCATATAATATCAAATCTGATTTTACAAATGAAGATACTGAAACTTATATTCTTAATAATTTAATCAAAAATTTTTTTATATTTTTCCTAATAACCTCTTTATTATAACATAATTATAACCTTTGACCATATTCTAACCTTTTTAAACAAAATTCATGTTTTTCTCATGTCTTTAGAAACCAAAAAACAAATAACCAATCAAAAACTAATGGCCAAGCCTAATAATATACACTATGCAACTACCTTATAGTTCTAAATTCTTATTATATCAAAAAGAATGAATTTCTATATAATCTCAGCTTATTATATTAATATAAATGTATTTCCAAGTTCATTGTATAGTAAGGAATGCTTATATATTTATTTGCATTTCCTTTTGTACATGAAATGTATTTTTGCTTAAATATTTTTTCTTTGTAATATGTTACTGATTTTGTGCATTCAATATCTTTGTGAATAGTGAAACATTAAAAAAAAAAGAAAAAATTACTCATTGCCATACAAGATAATGACCTTGTCAGAGACTAGTTATTAACTTACAAGCTGAATTACCTTGCTATATTTTTTACAACTACTTAATCTATTTAATTTGGACCATTATGGGACTAGTGAACAAATAATATTCAAAGTAATCTTTTGTTACATGGAACATGAATGTAATATCGAGCCCCCTATCTCTTATCAACAAATTAATTTGTCTGTACCACCTCTATTTTATTATACTGTTATAATTTCAGAAAACATTTACAAAAATGGCCCTCAAAGCTATAGTAAATCACATATACTCTCGTATTCACATGCTCACATACTTTAAGACGAAGCAATGTTTTAAGAAAGGAAAGTAAATAAGGATTATTTTTTCTGTAAGATAACACAAGATTTTTCTTTTCCATCACATGTTTGAGAATAGCTGTATTTATTCATTTTTTTCTATTCAGTCATGTCTTAAATTTATTCTTGATTGTAAGATAATTGCTTTACAATATTTTGGGTTTTGCCATTCAACAAGGTGTATGAAGCAGCCAACTGCTTTTTGAAGGATTATCCCCATTTAATTTAATTAAAACATTTATCACCTCACTCATTTCTCCTTTTTTTTGGTGAGAACATTTAAGATCTACATTATTAGAAAATTTCAATTTGATAATATAGTGTGATCAACTGTAGCTTTCATGTTTTACCTTATATCTTCAATCCTTATTCATCTTAGAACTGAAAATAGATATTCGTAATAGAGCTTTATTCATTATATTTTCATATAGCTTTTAATTTATGATTATCTGAGCACTTTTTATATGTCTTTACTCCCAGTGATAAAATGACCAAAAATAACTGCTGGCACTTAAAGTAATAATGTATTGTCTCCTCTGCAACTCAATGGGCATAAAGTTTCATTTATGCTAGATGAGTAAATTCTAGGGATCAGCTATGCAGCAGCACAGGGCCTGCAGTTAACAGCATGGTATCATGCACTCCAAAATGTGATGCAAAGATATATATCACGTTAAATGTTCTTACCACACACAAAACCTGAAATGAAACAGAAGGACACAAGGGAACTTTGGGAGGTGTTGGATATGTGTTTTACCTTGGTTCTGGTGATGGTTTCCCAGGTGTTTTTCTATGTCCAAACTATTCAGCTTGTACACGTGAACTATATGCCACTCTGCATGTCAAGTACACCTGAACAACACTGTTGGGGAAAACAAAGAAACAAAAAAATTAAAGAATTAGATACTTATCCCCTGAATTTTCTTGACTGATATCCGAGTATATCATTGGTGCATGCATATATTTGTAGTCACTCAGTTGTGTCCAACCCTTTGTGACCCATGGACTGTATGTAGCCCACCAGGTTCCTCTGTCCATAGAATTTTATAGGCAAGAAGACTGGAGTGGGTTGCCATGTCCTATTCTAGGGGAACTTTCTGACCCATGGATCACACCCATGACTCTTGAATCTCTTGCATTGGCAGGCAGGTTCTTTACTTCTGTGGCACCTTGGAAGCCATTGGAATGTAAACCAACAAAAATCAAAACATGTCTAAAATTGAGTTCTTGTGATGTATCAACTCCTTGAGCCTCTCAGGTAAGTAGATTTTGGTAGATTGTGGTAAGAAACAATCCCCAAATCTCAGTAGCTTAAAAAGCAAAAATTCTCACTTGTTGATTGCGGAAGTGTGTTTCACATTGCCTCCTTGGGAGCCAGGACTCCCGTCTTTGGGGCACTGTCAAATATCAAGCCACATGGACAATTGTGTACACAGATAACATGTCACGTCACTAATGCTTCAGCAAATGAAAGTCCCTTAGCCACACCTATCTTCAAAAAGACAGATCCTGTAATTCTTTAGAAGCAATAACAACAGTGTCTTCTACTACTTTTAGTAGGAAATAAAAATGATGTTCCTAAAAGAGCAGTCAAGGAATTTATAGTTAGCGTATTGTCTTTAAATGTCTGCTTATCAGCATATTGAAAACTCTGGCTCTAAGATCTGAAAAGCATTAATTTAAATGCTCATATCTGGGTTTTTTCTTTTTGTTGTATATGTTTTTAAGAAATTTATTTAATATCTCTAAATCTCAGTGTCCATCTATGAAAAACGTGTTAGTCCTTTGCTGCCATATAAAACGATTATGAAAGTTAAATAGGACAATCTATGAAAAATGCATAAAATGTAGTTTATATGTGGCAATATGATGATAACACATACCAGGTACTAAAATGACAGTTGTGTGTGTGCCCCATTCTTTCCCATGGCTCAGACAGTAAAGAGTCTGTCTGCAATGCAGACCTGGGGTCTAGCCCTGGGTTGGGAAGATTCCCTGGAGATGGGAATGGCGGCCCACACCAGTATTCTTGCCTGGAGAATCCCCATGGACAGATGAGCCTGGTGGGCTACAGTGCATGCAGTCATAGAGTTGGACACGATTGAGCAACTTTCACATACACATAAGTTACTTCAATTACTATTAGTTAATTGTAATTATTATAATAATTATTTCTTTGGAAATTCACCAAGGACTATATAGTGAATCCATGCTTCATAATGTGGATTATTCAGAGCTGCAACACAATAAATTAGGCAGATGAATTAAAAAAAATATTTTTTAGTTACTATTACGTGGAGAACATTTTATTAGATACAGAGAATACAAAGATATAAGCAAAATTTGGTGTTAGTCACAATTTCAAGTAGCATTTTAAGGTAGCAAAATTAAGTGCTCTGATGAAGAATTATTAATATGTAAAAGCCTTTACAAAAGGCAAAAGGGGGAGATATCCAACTTAGCTATCTGAAGAGGGAATTTGTAAGCTGAGGAAAACTTGGAACTAAATATAAGACAGGAGATCACTACAGACAGATATAAATACGATCACATTTAGTGTCTGTCACCTATTTCCTTTTCTTTGTAATTCTACCTAATGTGATGCACAAAGGATTGAGATTATCAGGTATGATAATAGTATAAATTTCAAATCTCAGTTAATATAGGACATATTTGGCATCATCTAAATAGCAAAAAAAAGGGAGAAATAAAAAGGATAATCTTGAAAATAACATTTACTAATTTTGTAGAAAAATAGTTATTTAATCTGGAGTTGAGATAATAGATATCATCCTCTTTTTACTTAAACTGATTTGAGTGTGATATTATTTATTAAAATTGTATATTTACACTTGATTTTATATAGATTTATATTATAAAATAGTAATTACACAAGAGTTCCTCAATCCTCTCAAGTGATTTGTTCTCTAGACAATAGGATTTCATTCAATTAGTCATCACTGCTCTGGGAACAGCATTGGTGTTGGATGTCAGAGGTTGTCATGTATCCAATACTTATTACTACATTTTGCAGAGGAAAAGAAAGTAATAATAATAAATCTGAGGAAAAAAACTATGGATGCGTGAACTTGGGGATTTTGATTTGACAAAACATCCTAAAATTATTTTGAGTGTCTTGGTTTAGGCAAAATATTTTGCTAAAGAACATTTCTCATTGCTTTATCTTGTTAAATAAAATGGGAAACATGTGGTCATAATTACTCACATATATCTTAGCAAAACATTAGTATAAAAAGTTCATGAATTTAGTGTAGATTTATGAGTTACATCCTTTTACTAAGGTTTTTATAACATTTTAACTGGGAATTGGGATTTAAAGAATGAGAGCTTTAAGCTATTTAGAGTCTATTGAAGTTCAGCAAGATGGGGAATGACATGCTCATCAAATAATATATCAGCGGATTTTCCTATGCACAATATTTTTGAAGATGATTCATGAGCCACTATGGAAAAATGTAAAAAATTGAAACTGTAGTCACAAAGCATGAATCGAAATCCAAACTTTTTAAACTTCTCTAAGCTTCAGTTTCCCAGAAATATAATAGAGATATTGATTTGTACTTCAAAGAATTGTTCTCAACATTGTTAGTAAAATACATTAAAGTAATACATGATGCCTTGTACAGTATACCCAACTCTCTTGAAGAGATTTCTCGTCTTTTCCATTCTATTGTTTTCCTCTATTTCTTTGCACTGTTGTCTTAAGTAGTCTTTCTTATCTCTCTGTGCTATTTCTTTGGAACTCTGCATTCAGCTAAGTATATCTTTCCCTTTGCCTTTCACTTCTCTTCCTTTCTCAGCTATTTGTTAGGACTCCTCAGACAACAATTTTGACTTCATGCATTTCTTTCTCTTGGGGATGGTTTTAGTCACTACCTCCTGCACAGTGCTACAAACCTCCATGCATAGCTCTTCGGGCACTCTATGTATCAGATTTAACTCCTTGTATCTATTTGTCACTTCCACTGTATACTCGTAAGGGATTTGGTTAACATAATATCTGAATGGTCCAGTGGTTTTCCCTACTTTATTCAATTTAAGTCTGAACTTTGCAATAATGAGCTCATGATCCGAGCCACAGTCAGTACCCAGTCTTGTTTTTGCTGACTGTATATAGCATCTTCATCTCCAGCTACAAAGAATATAATCAATTTGATTCCACTGTTCACCTTTTGGTGATGTCCATGTGTCAATTTGTCTCTTGTGTTGTTGGAAGATGGTGTTTGCTATGACTACTGTGTTTTCTTGGCAAAAAAACTGTTAGGCTTTGCCCTGCCTCATTTTGTTCTCCAAGGCCAATGTCTATTACTCTAGATATCTCTTGATTTCTACTTTTGCATTTCAATCCCCTATGATGAAAAGGACATCTTTTTTTGGTGTTAGTTCTAGAGAGTCTTTTAGCTCTTCATACAACCATTCAACTTCAGCTTCTTTGGCATTAGCGGTTGGAGCATAGACTTGAATTACTGTGATGTTGAATGGTTTAGCTTGAAAATGAACTGAGAATATTCTGTCACTTATGAGACTGCACCCAAGTACTACATTTGGACTCTTGTTGACTATGAGAGCTACTCCGTTTCTTCTAAGGGATTCTTCCCTGCAGAAGTATTTAATGGTTATCTGAATTAAATTCACCCATTCCCATCCATTTTAGTTCACTGATTCCTAAATGGTCGACGTTCTTTGTTACCATCTCCTATTTGACCACATCAAACTTACTTTGATTCATGGCTCTAACATTACAGATTCCTATGAAATATTGTTATTTACTGCATCAGGCTTCACTTTCACCACCAGACCACATCCATAATTGGGCATCGTTCCTGCTAAGGCTCAGCCTCTTCATTCTTTGTTGCATTATTTCTCTGCTCTTCCCCTGTAGCACATTGGACACCTACTGACCTGTAGGGCTCACCTGTCAGTGTCATATCGTTTTGCTTTTTCATGAGATTCTCATGGCAAGAGTACTGCAGTGGTTTGTCATATCCTTCTCCAGCGGACCACGTTTTGTCAGACCTCTCCACCATGACCCATCTGTCTTGGGTGGTCCTACATGCCATGTTTTCATTAATTCTACCACATAACTACTTACCCACTTACCTAGAACATCTTGTAGTAAAATTTTCAACCTTGTTTACCATTAATAGTTCTATATTTTCCTGATGGAGAAAGCATCCATAGTCAACTAAACTGTTGAGTATTAATGGACTGGTTGAGTAGTTCTTCAGTGGTCACCTCTTCTTCTCTTTCAAACACATTTGCAGCAGTTTTATGTTGAGCCGAACACGATGTACTGGTTACCAGCGCCAGAGTAGGACTCCAGCTACATGGAAAACAACAAAGACCATTGCAACATTAGCCACCAGGAGTTAAAGTCTCTTGCATCTCGGTATAAAAAAGTCAGCAAGAAAAAAAAAAAGTCACCAAAGAAAACTCAAGACAGCAAGTATTGGTCGAGCAACACTTTTAGTCACACACAGAAGAGACAGAGTAAGACCAATTTTCATGGCTGTGTAAATCCCTCGTGACTAGCAGACGTCCCTGGCAGCAGTCAGAGAGCAACAGGCACATGTGCCCCACTCCCTATGTCCCAGCAGGACGCCGACCCTTCCTCTGGGAAGTCTGGATCACCAAAAACAGGGATAAGACTGAAGTCCCCTGACATGCATGCTTCAACAGAGCAAAGGAACATTATTGAGCATGAAACCAGAAAAGATATTTCTTGAATAAGCTGACAAGCCCCACTGTATAGGCTGTTCATTGCTCAGTAAGGAAACGTTCCATGCCCAGAGTTGATTGTCACTGAATGGGTTGAATGATACACATGAGAGTATCATTCCCAATATTTAAATTACATTTCAGCCAATAAAACCGTGCAACAACACATTAATAAGAAAACTTTTTAAAAAAAGTTTATTACCAAGAGGAGCAAAACATATATTTTATATGATAAATTGGGAGAATTCAGATGTATGTTTATATTTCTTTTAAATATATATTTTAATCATGTAAAAAAGCTTAACAATTTAGCATACATACAATTCAAGCTCTGATTTAGAAGAGGAGTGAATCAATTTTCGGAAACATGTTGCCTTGCTAAAGGAACTTAACTGGACACATTTTAACATCTTCTTTTACATATTTTCCATGTATGTAACCCCCATTAATATCACTGAACTCCCATTGATTTCAATATGGACAATTTCATTGAAACTTCTGCATGCCCAACTCCTAGTAACATAAATTGAAGAAAAAAATGATTAGTTTCAATGGGAGTTACATGACTGTACAGATGGAAGACTGGAGCCAAAGTCATGTTTCATTTTCACAGTTTTGATGGCCTCCTAAATGAGAATCAAGCTCTTATAAAATAAGAAAATTAGGATGCCTGTTTCTACTGTGTATGGGTTAGGAGTGAGATGAGAGGTTGTCTTAACTCTCCTTAGCTTCTAACCATGTTTGTTTCTTAATACACCCTGAGAAGCAGGGTATGGTATATGAAGACTGATCTTACCGCTTAAGAGGATATCTGAGTAAGATATCTCTGTTAGGTAAAAGATTTTCTCATGTTTATTTTCTGAGGATGTTGTAAATGAAGTTAGGGACCTTACTAGAACATATGATTTATTTAAAATAGATGCTAAACATAAAGTTATGCTTAAACCATGAACCTTAAAACTAAACTGAATTGATACATTTTAATATGCTTTATTTTATTAAGCAAATTATTATTTATCTTAACTTCTTTAAGATATAAACTGTGTTCATTTTAAAATTATAAAAATTTGCACTGATATTTCCAAGTGTCCTTTTTAAGATTCAACAAAATAAAAATTTTTGTAAGAGGAGTCATTATTTTTATCATGAATAAAATGGCTAAATATAGGCAAAACTAGAAAAACATTTCAAACAAGAAAATCTTTATAATGTAATTTAAGGGCAAAGGCCCTGAGGAAATTTAAGTCATAGTCTATTAACACATAATATCTTCATTTTTTAAAGAAAATAAATGAATACTATTAATTATTACTTTGAACTTTGATAATACATGCTTCAGACTATACTTTAAAATGCACAATAATCTTAGAATTAAATGTATGGAGAAAACTGTTTGGATACAAGATACTATCCTATATAAAGCCAGTATGTAACCTTATTAATATGCAATTCTAAGCATATATGCCAAAAAAAATGCTTTTCTTGGTTGATGATTAGGAAACAAGTAATTTATAAAACGGAAAATACATAACATTATTTCTGAGAGACTACTTTAATTAAAAGAAGTAAGGGTATTATTAAGAATGAATAGGATTTTAAAGCACTTAAATACTGAAGTAGAAAATGATAAATTGGCAACATAACAGACAGAGTAAAATTATCTTCTGATTGGTAGATCATAATTGGATGTATATATTCAAATGAATAACAATAGATGATGTTTTCCCTTGAATCTTTCATATTAAATATTCAAGCCACTTATTTTTTCCAATACTAATATTTATTTTCTAAAAAATAAAAGTATTATTTTCTGAAGGCTCTGTGTTGAGAATTTTTTGTTTGTTTTCATGATATATATCTGCACACATATATAATTTACATATAATATATATGCATCTTGGACATTTATTTCCCTATAAAAATCAACATCTGTAAGAGTTCATCTCTAATGTACTAAGGGCTTTCTTGGTGGCTGAGTTGGTAAAGAATCTGCCTGCAATGCTGTAGAAATGGGTTTGATCCCTGAGTTGGGAAGATTCCCTGGAGAAGGGCATGACAATCCACTCCAGTATTCCTGCCTGGAGAATTCCCATGGACAGAAGAGCCTGGTGGGCTACGAGTTAGACATGACTGAGTGACTAAGCACACATAAAGCAGTATAGGGAAAGTTTAATAATTATTCTAAAACTTTCTTCCAGCTACCTTTACTCTCCTAGTTTGTCACATCAATCCTGCTTGCTGCAAATCCTTGTACAGTTATGGTTTCTAGCTAGTAATGCCTGGGAAAACAACCTTTCTTAGAAATCAAGTGTCAGAACCAAGTGTGGTGAGCTTGAGTTAAAAAATTTATGCTGTAACTGTTAGCTACATTAATCTCCAGCCAGCACACCTGAAACCTAAAACTAACTTCACATCCCGAATAAAAGTCTGTTAGCAGAAGACAAATAATTCCCCCGAGGACACAATTTCTTCAGAAGATGGAGTTTGTCTTAAATACACGCTGATAATTCAAAGAGACTGTAACACATCTGCTTAGTTCTTTCCAAAGTAACTAATTACAAGCAGAAGTTAGAGTAGAACATTTTGTGAAATGGTGGAAAACAGACCCATAATTCACAATTTCAGAGCACGTAAGTTGAGTTCATATCGTCCACTCACAGTTTTCACTAATACTCAACCAATAAATGAAATAATTTATGAAACAATTTATTACTTTCTTTGTTTTGGAATTTTAAAACAACGAAAGGAAAGGAATGGAGTTTCTTATACAGAATTTAATCTTGAACTGCTGTATAAACATAGGGTGGGGGCAGATGAAATTCACATGCAAAAAGCCAAGCGTCTGGCCAGAGGAATAAAGAGCAAAAATGAATCGAATGCAAAGTTTATTGTGAAAGTCATTGTAAGGCAAAGAGAACTCCTCTCAGATTCTGGCTCAGTACATGACAATTTCTTGAGAGAGGGAGGTAAAGAAGAACATTTTTTCCCTTAAGTTTTATGAGATAGTATATAAAAATATTAAAAGGCTGGTGTGATGTTTCCTTGAATCATATTGCTCATAGACCTGATTGCTGCTAAGCACCTACCACTGACTCTCAAGAAACGGTAAGATCAAGCTCTTATCTCCTTGGGACCAGAAGTCTTCATCTCAATATTTTTTTACTAGGAGATCATAAGCTTATGTGCTTTGGCCTGGTCCTTTTACCTCTGAACTAGCTGTGAAAATCTTTTACAACCTGTAATCTTTGGCCATGATGCATTTTTACACACCAGTCACACTGGCTTAGGTTCACTATGGGATCTGGTAAAATACTTCTGCACTAATGTTTTGTTTTGTTTAGTTTTGAATGATGAAGTCAATATTCAAACACAAGTCAATATTAAAATAGAAATCATTTAAAGGTAGGATAAATTTTCCTGAGTCGCAGTCTGATATGCAATATTTCCCATGATACCTAGGACTCAACTAGTAGGCTGCCAATTGGAACATTTAATGAGGACTGCAAAAGGCAGAATCTGTGGTATTTCTATCATTTAGCACTGTCATATTGGGTAGTGAGTCTGAATTTTTGCAAATGCCTCTTGAGACTACCTAAATGCTACAACCTTGGAAGGAGATGATATGGAGAATTTTATTCAGATTGAATCACATTAAGACTGATTTATTTCTGGACCAGATTACAGTCTTAGATTCCTGAAATGCTGAAACTGGAAAATCTATCCACTATCATTTAAATTGGCCATTTGCAAGTTTGGCTGAGTATTAGAATCACTTGGAGAAATTTTCTGTAGAGATCCTGGGGACAAGATACAGATCTAAATTTCTACTATCCGGAATCATTGCATTAAAACCATTCTCAGAGTCAGAGGCTTAAAGTAGCATCAAATTATTGCATTATATAATTGTGTTGATGAGTTGAGCCTTAGCTTGGTGTTTTTGGTTTGTTTCTTTGTTTCCCCCCAACTCTTTTTTTTTTTTTCCCCATTCTAGTCTCACTTACAATTTTTCCTTGGCAACATTTAACTGGGAGTTGGAACTGGGCTGTTGGAATGGCCTCTCTCTCCATGGCCTCTTCAATGCAAAGTCAGTAAGAGTGAGACCCAGAGTTTTGTAGGTTATTTTAAAAGACAATTTTTATAAGTGATCTTCATTCATTGCAATAAGTGAAGAAACCAATAAGGAAATGAGAATGTGTATCCAGACAGATTCAGTGACATAAATGTGGCATCATAGCTGGTTAATGATATGCCCAGCCTAGACTTAGATCTTTGAAAACTGGGGACATAGCCTTGTTTGTCACATTGATAGCTTTCAGTGAACAATGTTGGATTCCTGATCTCCGAAGAAGAGTTAGCTTCGGAACCAAAGACCAGGCTTGAACACTCAGGGCTCTTGTGTGGCACAAGTCTTATTACAGTGAATATGGACAGAGGAAGCTTCTGACAGATATCAGAAGGGAGTGGAGAGTGCCTCACTTGCTAGTTTCAGAAAGGGAGCTATATACTTTTTTAAATTTGTTATTACAATAAATCAAAAGAATGTCTCAAAATTGTAATGATTTTACCAGATCCACTCCCACAATTTACATATTAAGATAACAGGATTAGAATTTAACAATAGAAAGATTTTACCAGAACCACTCCCATAATTTACATTTTAAGATAACAGGATTAGTCAGAAGGTTTTTCAAGAAGGAGACACTGTCCTTAGGCAGGATACATTGTTGTTATAAAATCCTTCAGTTCAGTTCAGTTCAGTTGCTCTGTGGTGTCCAATCTTTGTGACCCCATGAAGCGCAGCACGCCATGCTTCCCTGTACATCACCAACTCCTGGAGTTTATTCAAACTCATGTCCATTGAGTCGGTGATATCATTCAACCATCTCATCCTCTGTCGTCTCCTTCTCCTCCTTCCTTCAGTGTTGCCCAGCATCAGGGTCTTTCAAATGAGTCCGTTCTTCACATCAGGTGGCCAAAGTGCTAGAGTTTCAGCTTCAGCATTAGTCCTTCCAATGAATATTCAAGACTGATTTCCTTTAGAATATACTGGCTGGATCTCCTTGAAGTCCAAGGGACTCTCAAGAGTCTTCTCCAACACTACAGTTCAAAAGCATCAATTCTTTGGTGCACAGCTTTCTTTACAATCCAACTCTCACATCCATACATGGCTAGTGGAAAAACCATAGCCTTGACCAGATGAATCTTTATTGGCAAAGTGATGCCTCTGTTTTTTAATACGTTGTCTAGGTTGGTCATAACTTTCCTTCCAAGGAGTAAGCGTCTTTTAATTTCATGGCTGCAATCACCATCTGCAGTGATTTTAGAGTCCAAAAAATAAAGTCTGCCACTGTTTTCACTGTTTCTCCATCTATTGGCCATGAAGTGATGTGATCTGATGCCATAATCTTAGTTTTCTGAATGTTGAGCTTTAAGCCAACTTTTTCACTTTCATCAAGAGACTCTTTAGTTTCTCTTCACTTTCTCAGATAAGGGTGTTGTCATCTGCATATCTGAGGTTATTGATATTTCTCCCACTAATCTTGATTCCAGCTTGTGCTTAATCCAGCCCAGCGTTTCTCATGATGTTCTCTTCATATAAGTTAAATAAGCATGGTGACAATATACAGCCTTGACGTACTCCTTTTCCTATTTGGAACCAGTCTGTTGTTCCATGTCCAATTCTAACTCTTGCTTCCTAACCTGCATACAGGTTTCTCAAGAAATCTGAGAAAGGTGGTCTAGTATTCCCATCTCTTTAAGAATTTTCCACAGTTTATTTTGATCCACACAGTCAAAGGCTTTGGCATATTCAATAAAACAGAAATAGATGCTTTTCTGGAACTCTCTTGCTTTTTCAATGATCCATTGGATGTTGGCAATTTGATCTCTGGCTCCTCTGCTTTTTCTTGAACATCTGGAAGTTCACAGTTCAGGAATTGTTGAAGCCTGGCTTGAAGAATTTTGATCATTACTAGCATGTGAGATGAGTACAATTGTGCAGTAGTTTGTGCATTCTTTGGCATTGCTTTCTTTGTGATTGAAATGAAAACTGACCTTTTCTAGTCCCAATCTTTAGGACAGTTTAAACTGAATTGTTTTGTTGTTTAATCATCAGCTCTGGGCTAAAAACAAAACAAAACAAAGTTCATGTGACTAAGGAATGTAGAAAAAAAAGAAGAATGACATTTATCCTTTGCTCCTCCTTGGGGATTTCAGACCCCTCTCTCTTCCCTGGGGAGCCTGGAGTTCTTATCACCCTACCTAGAAATTGACTCTCTCAATCCCCGCCCCCCCCCCCCCCCCCCACACACCCTGATTTTAGGACAGTTATGTTGCCAGGGGAAAGGGGTGTCATTTTCATTCCATACTACTTCCTGTGTTGAGGGGTATTGTTCCTAAATTGATGAGGCAGTATATTTTCCTAACCCTCATATGGGGGCTCTCTGATCCAGGCACCCCAAGTAATAGTTGGAGGAGGCTGTGGCACTCATAGGGGCCTGAATAACCATTTGTAATTTAAAAGCTTTCAGGTGGTTAAAAACAAATCCAGCTACACAGTTACAGTTGCAGGGAGCAAAGAGTAAAAACAGAACAATTAGAATTAGTACGATTAAGACAGATTTCTACCATGGGAAGCTCGTTAACATTTCCCAAAGTAAGGTGACTGAGGCTTCAGGAGAATCCATAACCTGAGTCATCTTGTTTATGTGTATGGTAATGCGAATAACATTAGTACTCATATCTGGTATACATGTACAACATTGGGTATGAACGGCACAAGTTCCTCCTCGTGTGGCTGTTAGAATATCTAAGGCCAATCTGTTTTGTAAAACCACCTTTCCAATTTGTATTTGTTTAGCATTGAGGGCTGAAGTAGCTTTTCTGAGAATCTTGTAAAGCCCGTTGAGTAAAGTTAGTCAGAGCATCAACTCATAGCATAACATCTCCAGTTCCCAGAGAGGGAACTAGTATTGCAGCCAGATAATCATACCAGTGAAATGCAGACCCTGCCAGTGAGTTCTAAAGTGTGGCAGATTAGCAGGCATCTCTGGAAGCTCTGAAAATATGAAGCCATGAGTAAAAGCTAGACCTAGGGTGCATCTCCTTATCCAGCCAGGGGGAAGCCACGTCCATAGGTAAGAGCCAGATATCCAGTAGGTTCCGTTTGGAGAAAACCATCATAACTGAGTGATCCAGTCCCAATGAGCTTCTGGCCAGGCAAAAGGAGGACCTGAACTAGGATTGGAAAGCACAGGAATGATTACTATGCATATATCTTGAGACAAGATCCCAATTGTTCCCAACTGGGAACAATTTAGAAACTTTGCCTCTAAAACCTGTTCAGACATAACCACAGCATAACCTGCTTCCTGCTTCCCATCCTAAACAAAAGAACTGTCATCTGTAAATATATCCATGTCATAATTGTCTAATGGGGTATCCATTAGACCTTCCCAAGCTGCATAGTTTAAAGTTAAGAATTGGGGACAATCATGATTGGGTGTTTCATCTTCCTTTTCAGGAAGCAAAATGGCAAGGTTTAAGTTTCCACAAACTTTAAGCTTAGTTATTGGTCTTTCTAACAACAGTGACTGATACTTAAGAAGCTGACTGTCTGCCATCCAAATATTAACTTCAGAGTTTAAGATTCCACTCACATGATGAGAAGTCAGTATAGTAAGATTTCATCCACTAATAAGAGTGAGAGCTTTGGGTGCAAATAAAGCAATTATGACAATTACTCTCAACTAATGTGGCCACCCATGTTCCACCACGTCTAATTTTCGGCTCAAGTATCCTATAGATTACTGGTGAGACCCTCAGGGTTGTGTCGTAACTACCAAGGGCATACCTTTTCTTTCAGCGACAAACAAATCGAATTCTGATCCTGTGGGCAGGCTTAAAGCAGGAGCTTGCAGGAGAGCAGTTTGAGGAACCTTAAAAGCCTTTTGAGGATCTGGGGACCAAACCGGTTTGTTGGATTGGGCCTGCTGAGTTTCAGTTATAAGTTTATATAAAGGCTAGGCAAGTTCTCCATTGAACTGACTGACTCATTGGAAAGGACCCTGATCCTGGGAAAGATTGAAGGCAGGAAGAGAAGGGGGGAACAGAAGGTGAGATGTTTGGATGGCATCACCGATTCAATGGACATGAATTTGAGCAAGCTCCGGGAGTTGTTAAAGGACAGGGGAGCCTGGCATGCTGCAGTTCAGTCACAGAGTTGCCCATGACTGAGTGACTGAACTGAACTGAAGTTCCCCATAACCCAAAATCCAAATTCATCATTAGCCTGTGATTCCCCCAAACCCTCTCTATTGTCTTAAAGTCATAGGTTGGGAATGATTCAGTATAGGTTTAATTCTCTAGGGGCCTATGGCCCTAGTCCCTTCTGATATGATTAGGCCCAGATATTTAACACATTATTGACAAAGCTGAGACTTTTCCCTTAATGCCTTATAACTTTAGCCAGACAAAAAGCTCAGGAAGTCTTCTGAGGCTTGTGAGCAAGCTTCTTCTGTCTCAGCACAGAACAGAACATCACCTACACATTGTAGCACCACTGACTTGGAGCTATTAAAGCTTTGTAAATCCCATGACAAACTTTGCTCAAATAGGTGGGGACTGCCACAAAATCCCTATGGGTAAAACTGTCCAGGTTAACTGAGAAGCTGGCTGAATAGGGTCTTCAAAGGCAAACAGAAATTGACTTTCCTCCACCAATGGTACAGATTAGAAGGCATCTTTTAAATCAGTTACTGAGAAATATTTGATCCATGCAGGAGTGTCAGACTATAAAGTATAAGGATTAGACACCATCGGGTGTAAAAGAACCACAGCCTCATTTATTATTTGCAAATCTTGATCTAGTCTCCATTTATCATTTGACTTTTTCACACCCAAAATAGGAGTGTTGCATGGACTATGACAGGGAATTAATAACCCCTGTTGTTTTAACTTCTCAGTGATGGAATTTAACCCTTCCTTAGCACAGAGGCTAGAACTCTGAGTGTTCTTACCTTGCCCTGAAGATCCCAGATGACAGCCTATGGTGAATGATGTCAGATTCCAGGGACCAGACTTGATCAAAGAGCTTTTGTGTAGCAGAGCTTTAATAAGGTATAAAAAGGAACAGAGAAAGCTTCTGACATAGACATCAGAAGAGGGACAAGGAGTGCCCCCCTCGCTAGTCTTAGCAAGGGAGCTATATAGTTTTTAATTGGTTATTACAGTAAATAAAAAAGAATGTCTCAAGGATGAAATGGTCATACCAGGCCCACTCCCATAATATACATTTTAAGATAACAGGATTAGTCAGAAGGTTCTCAAGAAGGATAAACATGTCCTCAAGAAGGATGCATTCTTGTTATATAATCCTTAGTATAGAGTTTAGGCTGAGTTGTTTTGTTGTGTAATCATCAGTTCTAGGCTTAAGGAAAAAAATCATTTGTCGTTTTCTCCTCCTTGAGTAATCCAGACCCCTATCTCCTCCTTGAGAGCCCCAGACCCCTTTCTTCTCCTGGGAGACCCTGGACTTCTTATCAACCTGCCTAGGGATTGACTCTCTCAACATCATTCCATATTTTGATGCTGCATGTAGAATAATGAGGGCTTAATATACAAGTAGTGCCACAGGATGATGTACTGATAAGTGATATTTTTAAATCTATTACAAAATTATTGTTTTTTTTTAGATGGAAAACAAATTTCTAAGTTTGAAATAATGTGCATGTTGTGTGTTTATATGTGAACGTGTGTTTGTATATACCTAGCTGAAGAGCCATAAAACACTTTAATTCTTTGGGTATAAATCAATGTTGAGTTCTAGGCTACTGGCCTTGACTGAGACTCTAGTTTCTTCATGTTTCCTTCTTTAACAATCATTTAAAGTCACAAGCTTATACTTTCGTTTGTATCTTTTTCAGGGTTAAGGAACAAAAGAGTTTTAAGACCTATGATATTAGAAAGACTTCCAAAATCTCAAAGCCCCCATCCAAACACCAGGCTTAGCAAGAGGATGCATTTCTCAACCTATGACAAAGGCCCACCCATAGAATCCCACCCATGTCTAAGCAATGCCATTTTCACAGGAAGATGTGAAGTGAGCTTTTACTTTGTCTTTATGGAAAATCGCACCAACATCCTCACAGGTGCAGGCATCCTTTGCTTTCTTCTCTTAAATTCCAGAACACAATCATCAGTATATTATCTACTAAAAGAAAATTCAGCAATCTAGTCTAATTACTTCTTACAAATTTTCCTTACAGACAAGATGAAGACTAGATCTATATATCCAGTTTATCTTCAAGCTATATCTTGAAAGACAAGAGAAAAATAAACACACAAGAATCAGTAATATATGGGCACAAAGTAAACTAAATCAATACTGAAAAATAAATAATTTTCAAAAGGAAATATTTTATCTAGAACAACTGTTATGCTTTTAAAAAACTTTTTTTTTTTGCTGTTAAATAATTTAGCGTGTTTGAGACAAACCCCCAAATATTGCTTATAGGAAAGGCTTCTACCCTCACCCCAGCCAACTTTCCTTTCTTTTTGAATACAGTACATATTACTGCTTCCATTCTCCTGACGTAATGTGGCTGGTGACAGCCCATGTGTTGTGGGAAAAAGTAAAAGCAGCTTGATACTCACTTATCTCTTCCCTTTTTAGAACTACCACATTAGCCTTTTATTGAGATAAAGAAACAAACTAGTCTGGATCAGCGAGTACATAGTGATGTAGAAAACAGTTTCCCTGGAGAGTCACCCAGACTTCACATACATTTTATATGAAAAATATAATTTCTTCTTCTGTACCACTGAGATTTTGATGAATTTTACTTTAATGGCAACATACCCTATCCTACTTCTACTAAGGAAGTTCATTCTAGAAGCCTTTTCCCCTAATATTTAAATAACAATTTACAGTGGTTTCCCTAGTAGTCAGTCCTAAGGGTAAACTAAACTCTCCTTTGGTATATTATGGGGCTTCCCAGATGGTGCAGTTGTAAAGAGTCCTTCTGACAATGCAGGTGCCAAGGGCTCGATCCCTGGGTCGGGAAGATCCTCTGGAGGAAGAAATGGCAACCCACTCCAGTCTTGCCTGGAAAATTCATGGACAGAGGAGCCTGGTGGGCTACAGTCTACAGCGTCACAGAGTCAGACATGACAGAGCACATAATTACTCAGTATCTTATAACATGTTTGATGGCTGCTATCCTAAAAACTTCCATTGTTCTGGGGTAGAAGGACATGAAGAGGATATTTAAAGTATTGGTAATTGCTTGTTTCATGATACAGGTCTTGTTACACATGTGAGTATAATTTGTGAAGATTCATCAGTGCTGATTACAAAGGGTATGCTTACTTGAAATTTACAATCTGTACACTTAAAATTTGTATAATAGTCTAAATGTATTTTATTTGCTAAAAAGTTTACTAAAATAACTTTAAATAATATAACATTATATCACTGTTTTACTTATATTTACTTAAAAATTTCTTGGAAAAAATTTTTAATGTCTTTGAGGTCTGGAATATCAGATTATTTTTAATTCCTCAGAGCCTGAGTTTCACTTTACCTTTGCAGAGATTAATACTTTTAAAATTTTTAAAATTTATTTATTTTTTAATTGAAAGATAATTGCTTTAAAGAATTTTGTTCCACTTACACCAATGGACAGATCATCAAAAAAGAAAGATCAATAAGAAAACACAAGTCTTAAATGATACACTAGATAAGATGGATCTCATTGTTATCTTCAGGACATTCCATCCACACGCAGAAGAATAATTTTTATTAGGGATATCAGATGCAGGAGAATATCCTTGTGTCTGTGTCAACTGAAATAAAATCAACCCAAATTTTCTTTGTACTCCTTAAGGGAATTTAAATATTTCTTAAGATATCTGCAAATTCTTGGGAATGGAAGTAGATATGAGCCATCTTTAGTTCTGGGCTTCTGATTTCATACAATTTGCTTAAATTACAGTTCCTGTGACATACTTTATATGCCATCTCTCTTTGGGGATGAATTAACTGAGATATGAAACTCAGCCACTTGCTTAACTAGAAAGAAAAACAAAATAACACTTCTAATTCTCAGAAGACATTTGATAAACTTGACTGAAGATTGGATATAGCTAAATAAAGAAGGAACACATATTAAATCTGTATACACTATTTAAAATTAGATATCAGTTAGTGTTTATTTTAAAAGAAATTTAGTAATCTTCTGGTTTTACTTCTGACTCATGAAGAGCTTGGAAATCTTTCTTCAAAGAAGAAAAAAATAACTGAGTTAACTGAACATTAACTTTTCTTGGGTCTTTTGAAGAACGTTAACTCTGATGAATTTTTAGAGGTTGAATGTGAACTAGTTTGGAAGCTGCAGTCTTAGAGAGGCACAGAATTTTATGGACTTCACTTCCAGAGACTGTCCCTGCCGTGGTCTCATGGATCTGAGAAAGATCTCCTCCTAGCGCTTGCAGAGAGAAGGGATCAGTAACCAAAGTGAAACAGACTCAGAACATTCTCTACAGCAAAGGCCTACTTCATAGGTGGACATATATTTCTCCTTCTCTATCAAGAGCTCCCACATTCAAAACTCTTCCTATATCATATAAGGGAAAAAGAAAACAAAACAAAAAACAAGATATGTCAACGGAGAAACACTCGTAAAGATCACAGCCTAGAGACAGGCAGACTAAAAGTTTGAGGTTTAATCATGAGGTTACAGAATGTGTTTCCTCTCCAACACCTTACCACCTCAGCCAAAGGGCTGTAGCAAAACAGTAAATTATACTTCAGAGAGTTGCAAGACACAGCCCATGTCTAAAAAGGACTGTTTAGGAAAGTCCAAAATGCTGAGGGGATAACAAAAAAAAAAAAAAATCAAAGAACCTAAGGAACAGGAAGACTCTGGAATCTATCAGTGGGCTAGAACAACTTCTAGCCAAATAAGAGAGACCTTGGTATTTCTCTCAGTTCTTATTACCTGATGCACTGTCTCAGGCGTGATGGGATCAACAATAAATTACACCAAGGAAAGAATGTGAAATTGAAGACAGGTCAATAAAAACATTCCAGAGAAAAAGAACTTTTTAAAAACGGAATGGAATATTCAAACTGTGAAACAACTTCAAAAGACAAAAATACACATAATTACAACACCACAAGGATAAGATAGAATAAAGCAGTGGGTTGCCATTTCCTTTTCCAGGGGATCCTCCCAACCCAAAGATTGAATCCACGTCTCTTATGCCTCCTCTCCTGCATTGGCAGGCAGGTTCTTTACCACTAGCTCCACCTGAGAAGCCTCATTTATGGTTGAGAAAATAACAAATCAATTATGGACCCCAAACCATTGTTACAGGAAGCTCAGGAAACATCATAGTAAATAAATACAAAGCAAAAGAAAAACAACAGAAAATCTAAGTCTAGGTTTATATTATTAATCATATTCAATTGTGGAAAATTTAAGACAGAGTAAAGCAAAGCTAAAGCAGTCAGAGAAAAATAAGCACCTTACATAAGGAAAAAATCAAAGTGAGCATTGAATTAAAAACAAAACAAAACATGAAGTTAGAATAAAGTGGAATTAAATATAGAAAGTGTACAGACGGCAAAAAAAAAAGCCCCAGTAATCTAGAATGTTATATTAAGTAAAATTATCCTTCAAAAGTGAGGGAGAAGTAGAAATTTTTGAAAAATATCAATGGAGGAAATTCATCAGGGCTATGCCTTTCTGATGGGGATTATTAAAAGGTTTTCTCAGGTAGAAGAGCTGAAAATGATTTAAAATGACTTAAAATCAAAGTTCAATCTACAAAAAGAAAGGGAGAATATTAGAGACATTATAATGAAATAAAGTAAAATAGTTTTTTTTTATTAATTGATAAAAGTTTAAGCAAAAATAGTATTACTTTCAGACAATGGACTATTACAGTAAACACAGATCAAATATATTAGGTCACCATAGCCTATGAATGACAGCAATGTCTTAAGGGGAGGGAAAAATTGGGAATATTTTGTTATAAAGTACTTGTACTATGTATAAACTGATTTAGAGTTATTTGAAGTTAGAATATTTGAAAACTATATTTTAAAAGAAGACAAGTGTAAGCACAAAGCAGTAGAAGAAAATAAATAATAAACAATAGAGCAGAAATTGGTATAACAGAAAACAAAAATACAATAGGGAAAATAAACAGAATCAGAAGCTGGATCTTTGAAAAGATAAATAAAATTGATGATTCTCTATTCAGGATAACCACGAAAGAAGAGAAAAGATACATGTTACCAATATCAGAAATGCAAGAGGGTAATTACTACTAGCTCTCATAAGTTTAATAATTCTAATAAAATGGACAAATTTTTTAACAGTCACACACTATCAAACTCATTCAAGAAGAAACAGGTATTAAAAAAAAAACAAAAAAGAAACAGGTAATTTGAAAAGGTCTGTATCTATTAAATGAGTTGAATCAATGGCTGTGAATCCTGCTATACACAGAAGTGATAATAATTCTGCACAAATACTTCCACAAGATGAAAGCAATAGGACATTTTTAAACTCATCTTATGATATCAGAATTACCCTCATAACAAAACTAGATTTCAAGAAATGAATTCTGCCACTAATATCTCTCATGAGCATAGGTGTAAAAATACTCACCATAATAATAGCAAATCAAATCATACAATGTTTAGCAAAAGTTATACACCAACACCAAAAGGGATTTATTTCAGGTAAGCAAAGCTAATAGATTCAGCATTCAAACCTCAGTCAGTGTTATCTACTACATAAAGAGCCTAAAAAATAAACATTATAGGATCATGACAATTGATACTGAGAAAATATCTGGCAAAACCCAACACCATCAATAACAAAAATTCTACGGATTAGAAGGAGACTTTCTCAACTTGGAAAAGAACAGGAGCCAAGAGACCTATCGTTAACTTCATACTTAATGATGATTGGACATTTTTGCTTTTGATTGAGAACAAGCAAGGATGCTCCCTTTTTTTATTCATTCAGTTTTGTGTTAGAAATCATAACAAGTGCAATGAAAGAAAAAAGAAAAGCTAAACAGCTTGGAAAGGAAAACAGAATTATCTTTATTACAGATGACATGAGACTTGCTTTTCTAGGTAGAAAGGCCTAAAGAATTGCCCAGAAACAAAAACAAAGCAAAACAAAACCTCTATACCTAATAAGTGGGTAAAGCAAGGTCATAGGATATAAGGTTAATATGTAAAATCAGTTGCTTTATTATAGTTCAGAAATAAACAAATGGTATTTGGACTTTAAAAAATGATGCTTAAGATAGATTTTAAAAAATCAAAGATGTACTTAGGTATAAATCTAAAAACAAATTATGTGTAGTATCTTTATGTGGAAGCTACAAAATGCTGATAAAAGAAAGAAAAGAATATCTAAATTAAGGCTAAGATTGTGTGTTCATAGACTGGAAGACTAAATACTGTTAAGAGACGTCAATTTTGCACAGATTTGTCTATAGATAATGCAATCTCACTAAAAATCACAGTGAGCTTTCTTGTTGGTACTGATAGATTGATGCTAAAGTTTACATGGAATGGTACAGACATAGAATAGCATACATGGTACTGGAGAAGAAAAGACTTACATCTACCTGGTATTAAGGCTAATTACAAAACTACAGCAAATCTTCATTAAATCTCCTTTGTTTCTTTGTCAAAAATGAATCAATTTTATTATTGTACATCATTTTTTATGTGCTCTCTACTGTTTCCATTAATCCATGTGTATCTATTTTTTAATTAGTATCACACTGTCTTAATTACTTTAGTTTTACTCAGCCATAAAAAAATGATTCAAATTCTGCCATTTGCAGCAACATTAATGAACTCAGAGAATGTTCAGTTCAGTTCAGTTGCTCAGTGCTGTCCGAATCTTTGCAACCCCATAGTCTGCAGGACGCCAGGCTTCCCTGCCCATCACCAACCCCCAGAGCTTGCTCTAACTCACGTCCATAGAGTTGGTGCTGCCATCCAACCACTTTATCCTCTGTCATCCCCTTCTCCTCCCGCCTTCAATCTTTCCCAGCATCAGGATCTTTTCCAGTGAGTCAGTTCTTTGCATTAGATGGCTGATACTTAGTGAAATGAGTCAGACAGAGAAAGACAAATACAGTATATCACTTGCATGTAAAATCTAAAAAATAATACCCAAAAATGTATATGGAAAACATACAAACACTCACAGATATAGGAAACAAACTAGTGGTTACCACAAATGGAAGGGGGAGGGGAAAAGTAGACATAGGAAATTAAGAGATACAAACTACCATGTATAAAAAAATAGATAAGCATTAAGGATATGTTGTATAGCACAGGGAACTATAGCCCTTAGCTTATAATAAATTTTAAAGGAATATTATCTATAAAAAGGCAGATTCTTTACCAGCTGAGCCACAATGGAAGCCCATCTATAAAAAGAATGAACCACTATGCCATATATCTAAAACTAATATAACACTGCAAATCAACTATACATCAATAAAAATACATTAATTAATAAAGCAACACATGATACTTGGCCAAAAACAAAATGAACAAAAACCCATAGAACTTTGTAATATAGCTGTTTCTTCTAATTCTATGAGATTTTATATATTAAACATTCACAGGCACATATATGCTCATAATTATTATATGTCCTACAAAAAAAGATAATAGAATAGAAATAAGTCAGTAGTCATAATAAGTGCAAACATATCAACTTGCAAAGGGTATAAAGTCTAAAGTTGGATGTTAAAAGTACCCAGCTAGTCCTAATCGAAAAGGCACAAATGAAATATAACTATATGAAAAGATTAAAAAAAAAACTTTTCTAGGTACTTAGTAACCAAAAGAAATCTGACAAAGCAAAAATAATGTCTATTACTTTATGTAACAAGCAGTAATAGGGCTAAGGCTAATAAAGATTCCTATAGAATGATAAAAGAGATATTCTGAACTATTCTGAGCAGTCGTTTTTACTGGGCTTTTGTGTCCTTTAAAATTCATATGTTGAAAACATAATCCCCATGGAGGCTGAGTCTTTGGGAGATAGTTGGGTCATAAGAGAGGAACCATCATGAATGGAACAAGTGACTGTATAAGAAGAGGCCAGAGAGCTGGGGAGTTCAATTTTTGCCACCTGAACATACAATCAGAAGACACGCTTCCCTGCAAATCAGGAAGAAGGCCCTCCCCAAGAACACAACTATGCTGACATCCTGAGCTTGGATTTCCAGACTCCAGCTCTGTGAGAAATAAATGCTTATTGTCTAAGCCACCCAGTTTACGGTAACTTGTTACAGCAGTATGAGCTAAGAAAAATAATATACTAATTATAATACAAAAAAACCTATAAAGTACCTGTGAATAAACCTTTCAAACGATGCATGAGATTTAATGGAGTAACTCATTAAATTTTATTGGATAACAGGCACCAAAGAAGAAAAATATATAAAATAAAAGCTTTTCCACATATATAAGTTATACACTTGGCTTATGGATGGGTAAGACTAAATATAGCAAAGATGTTCTTTTTCTCCAATATAACTTACAGTTTAAATGAAATTTCAATTTTGCACCATGACATGTTATATGCTAAGCTAAGCCAAAAATTCATATAGAGAATTAAAGCGCTCAAAATAGAATATTTGAAGTAGTGGGAGGAGACCGGATATTAAAATCCATTATAAAATTGCACTGACTATAAAAATACTATTAAAAGTATACAAAGTAAGTAAAACAGTTATTTTTATAGAACAGTGTGTGTGTGTGTGTGTCTCTTTTGTACTATTTAAGCAATACCATTGGAGGAAAAAAAAGCTATTCACATCAAAAGAGTAATAAAAATAGATTTGTACCTCACACCTTAACTTAAGATATAGTCTGGTGTATTAAATATTGTATCTGCCGCTGCTGTAACAAAGTGCCACAACTGGGTGGCTTAAAATAGAAATTTATTATCTCACAGTTCTGGAGTCCAGAAATCAAAAGTCAAAATGTTAGCAGCACCGTGCGCCCTCCAAGGCCTTGGGTAGAATGCTTCCCTGTTTCCTTCTAGTTTCTGGTGAAAGTGTGTGTTAGTCACTCAGTCCTGTCGGATTCTCTTTGACACCACGGACTGCAGCCCGCCAGGCTCCTCTGTCCATTGGGTTTCCCAGGCAAGTATACTGGGGTGGCTGCCATTCCCTTCTTCAGGGGATCTTCCCAACCCAGGGATTGAATCCAGGTCTCCTGCACTGCAGACAGATTCTTCACCAGCTGAGTCATCAGGGAAGCCCTGATTTCTGGTGCTTACCCTCAGTCATTGGCATTTCTTGGCTAATGACTGAATCACTCTGATCTCTGTCTCTTTCGTCCTATGCCATTGTCCTGTCTGTCTCAATACGCAAATTTCCTACTTGTGACACTAGGCATTTTGCATGAACACCCTTTTCTAGTGTGGCCTGATTTTAACTTAACTAACTGCATCTACAGTGAACCTGTTTCTAAATAACCTGCTGAGGTAGTGGGGTTAATAAGACTTCAGCATATCTTTTTGAGGCACCCAGCTCAACCTGTAGCAATCCACTTCTGCCCACCCCCCAATTATGCATTCTGTTCCCATGTGAAAAATACATCCACACCATATGAATATCTCTCAGTGATAAGCATTCCAGTATCAACTCTAAGTCCAAAATTTCATCTAAATGTCATGGATCTAAAGTCCCAAGTCTCATCATCGAAATCATTTAAATCGATTATGGGTGATACTCAGGGTATGATTAATCCTGGAGCAAAACTCCCCTCTAGCTGTGGCCCTCTGATTAGGCAAGTAGTCAGTTTCCACAATACAATGGTGGAAATGCATAGCACAGATGTCCACACGGCAAAAGGAAGAAACTTTTGGAAGGAATAAAGAGATTACAGGTGTGAACAGGTCCAAAATCCAGCAATGCAAATTACACTAGAAATCAAGATGGCTCCATCGCCTGTCGTCCGCGCCCCCTGGGCAACCCTGCCCCTCAGCCCCCTCCCAGGCCCGAGCCTTCTGTCCCGTGGTCGCTGTAGGAGCCCTGCCTGCCTCTGCATTCTGGCTCCTCCCTCTGGTTGTTCTTCCCTCCTTCCTTCTCACCTCTCTCCCTTCCAGACCATGAAGGCACTGCTTCTATTAGTAAAAGATTTTCAAAACCCTTGGTCTACCATGCAATACTCAGGGATACAAGCCATCAAACACAAACTGTCCTCCTCAAATATTTCCTGGATAATCTCATCTTTTTCTCTTGGCTTATGCAGAGATGGTTGATTAGATTCATAAATTACCTCCCTAACCCCTTCAGTAAGTGACTGTCTAGCCCTCCCTTGGTTTTATTTTTTCAAATAGGTTGTGAATTTTCTAAATCATCAAGTGCTGGTTACTTTTTGCTGAACACTTCATCATTCAATTTATCTTTCCTCTTGAATTTTATCGAAAACAGAAAAGAGAGATATATGCACTTTCAGAAACACTTTCCTTGGACATTTCCTCAGCTAAATATTCAAGGATCACTTCCAATTCCACTTACCACAAAAACTACATATACAATTCAACCAAGATCTGTCACTTTATGATAAGGATTACCTCTCCTTCAGTTTCCAATAACATGTTCTTAAATTCTCTTCAAGACTGTACCTGAAACATCTTTGACATTCACATTTTTGGTAACATACTGTTCATGATGATACATGTTTCCTATAAGACAACAGAAGCTTTCTCTGCAGCTCTTCTTACTCTTTTTCAGAGCAGGCTTCCATAACAAATGACAGCAACTGGATGGCTTAAAAGAGAAGTTTATTCTCTCACATTTCTGGAGGTTAGAACTTCAGAATCAGGAGGTCAACAAGACCATGAGTCCCCTGAAATTCTGGATAGAACTCTACCTGGCGTTTTCATAGCTTCTTGTGGTGACCTTCAATCTTTGGCATTCTTTTGCTCACAGCTGCATCCTTATATGGCATCTCTGTCTCTGTGTTCAAATCTCCATATTCTTATAAGGACACAAGCCATACTGGATAAAGAGTCTATCCTATTCCAGTATGATTTCACTTTAACTTAACTAATTCCATCTGTAACAACCCTATTTCCAAATTAAGTCACATATAAGTTAGGAGTTAGTCTATTTTTTAGGGAGACACAATTCAACTTGTAACAAATATGTGTATTTGTTAAAGAAAGACTACAAAAATAACTTGGAAGAAAATATAGAAATGCTTTTGAGCATTGTGGTGCATTAAGATTTTTTAAAAGACCAAAATTCAAAAATTATAAATTCGACTACACTGCAATTATATACTTCCACATGTGGAAATGATTAATTAGACATATGACAGTGAAATCTTCATACTTAGGAAAATATTTAGAACTCATATTGCCAAGAAAGGAATAGAAATTTGATTATGTAAAAATATAAAAAATTCCTACATATTGATAAAAAATTAATTGTTAAAGACAAAATGCACAGATATGAGGAGTGAATCCATAGTAGGTGCTGAAAACCAGTAGAAATCTGGAAATTCATTTTTAATAGGTCCTAATTAACCACTCATTAGACTGGCAAAAAAGAAAACAAAATAAAATTTAACACAATATATTGTTGGTATGGATGTGAGAGACAGGAAATTATCAGTACTGCTAAGAGGAGTATAAATGGTTGTATCACCTTGAAACAATTGAAGAGTACCTTATAAATTTTTCTTATAACTATCTCATCATTTGATTCACTACATCATTTAGCTGTTACCATCATATCATGATGATAAGCCACTGTTTAAAAACCACTATGTAATAAACCACTTGAAAACTCATTGATTCAAAGCCACAGTGTTTTTATTCTCTTGGGTTTGTGGGTCAGCTAAGACATGCTTTTTAAAGGTGTTAGTGAGAGCACAAGTGAAAAATAATATATGTGTAGTGGTACTCAAGATTTTGGCTTAGAATCAATCCATTATCATTTCCATCCACATGCTATTGACCAAAGCCAATGTCAAAATCAAAGAGAAAAGTGTTCTTTGTCTTGTTATGGAGGAGACAAACATATATCAAGGGGCATGGAAACAGGGATGAGTGAAGAATGTTAGCCAATAACTCTATTAAATGTGCTTTCTTGGTCACATTTATTCACCAGCTTATTACATGTAAAACATGACCACACTCATCCCAAGACCCTAATCTAATCACAGCGGGAGGCCTGAAACCTAAACTCTTGAAATCTTTATCAATGTTAATGTTGGATTAGTTCTTCATGATCCTAAGATTTATGAAGAAGAAAGAAAACATCCCTTCAACATACAATGGTCAAACAAGAAAAGGATATTGTCAATAAAAAAATGTATATTTAGATAATTTGAGACATGTAAGAGTCACTCCTTGATTTGCTCATTACCATTCTGAAATCCACCTGGATAAATGATGTCAGATCTCTGAAACTAGGGTAAGATATACATTTTATTAGGCACTGATTCTGCTCCCTATGACTGCTTTGCCATTCTAATGTTCGCCAAGACTCTTGCATTTGCCGTAGGGACAGCCTTACTTTTCCATCTTTGTCTTTGGCTATTTCTAGAGATTCGTAAACTTCTTTATAGCTGTAGAAAGTTGGGGACCAAGAAAACTTTTTTCATCTTGAACTATCTCAGTTAAGGCTTGCTGTAACTTAAAAAAATGTATTTATCTTAAAAAATTCAAGGATTTTCTGTGTATTTGTTTCTAGTTAAGTCTCTTTGCCACATTCTATCCCCATAATTCTTTTTGAGACATCAATTTTGGTATATACATAATTAGAAGACTTTAAGTATATATTTCTTCAGCTAAACCATGAAGTTATGCCTGTTATAAGTTCTTTCACCCAAATGAAAAGATCTCCTAGTTTTTCAGGTATCTTATAAAAGTGACTCCCTTTCTTTTGATTTTTTTTTTCTTTGACCCCAGGCTATATCTTAATTTGAGAATCTTTCATTGAAACAGGAGAGTTGGGGAATAGATATTGCTTTTTATTTTTTTCAATCCAAAGTTTTGGGCTCTCTATAATACATTTAAATTCTGCCTGAAATCTGTCCAGTTGTTTCTAAGTTTATCCATTTCTTTGGTAGCTTATATGAAGCAACAATCTCAAACTTTCAGCATTTTCCTAGAAGCCATCTTGGCACAAGCTCATTGAATACATTTTCTTTTGTTAAATAAACATATGATAGTTTTACGAAATGTTCCACCTCCACATAACATTGATTATAACAACAAACTGAAGATAATATCAAAATATGGCACACTTAAAAATATTTGATAATATGTCATATTCATTCCTGAATAAAATAATTAACAGAATAGCATAAAAGGAAACACAAACACATACACACTTTATATGTTGATTTACATTGAATCTATCTTGCAGCAACAAAAATTATGGTACCATTCTGCAGCATTTTTCTAAATTGTTCTATCATCAAAAATGTCAATGACAAAAAATATATTTTTAAAAAATACTAAGCTAGACAATATCATGAGATTTGATCTATAGAAATATTCCCAAGTTTTAAAGATGTAAAAGAGAATATACTTGAACAATCTTAAGCAACTCTATTGGACATATACAAAGAAATATTAAATGTTTGTATGAAGTTTAAAAATGCTGTGTTTTACATTTGTATACTTTATTTGTGTGTGAATTTGGCAAAAATCTAATTGTAAACTTTAGTAATAATTGTATGGAATCTATGGGAATATAAATGTCATACACATATGTTTTAACAGTTAGGCTCTGAAACAAATGTGTTTTGAATGGTATACTGCACAGAGCACTTGTGAATAACTAAATGTCACTAGGCATATCCAATAGAAGAATTTCTCTTTCATAAACATTGAAAGAAACAAAACCTTCAAAACAAAGAATTTATTTATATGTGATTTCATGAGCAGTTCCATCAAATTAAAGTGTACACATTACATATAAGTTTAGATTATACTGTGAAATTAGTTTACTTAAAAATCTTTTTTGAGAATTTGCTAAACATATTAACTAATAATTCAAAACAATTACTGAAAGTTATAGGTACATGGATAAGAATAAAAGTTAAAACATTTTCAGAAAATCAAATTGTCCATTTTTTGATTGTGGTTATCATGTTTTAATCTCTTTTTCTGGGCATCTCTTTTATTATACTGAATAAAATTATAAAGTACTTTGAAAATGAATACAATAAAAATTTATAAACTTTCACATCATTTGCACTTTTTTGCATACTTGCTATGTTTACCTTGCTTAACAGCAAAGGAGCCACCATCTCCTAGTATCAATTAACTTCCTGTTAAACTTTGCCAGTAGAGGGCTCTAGAAAGCAGTTAGAAGACAGGAAAAAGAAAAAAAAAAAAAAGATTTTAATTCCAAATGCATTTGCTTGTGGTTTCTGTCAGCAAAGCCACACAAGGACCTTTCGGATGAAGGTGGCAGTTGTTTCCAGTTTTCAGCATTGTCTGTTTTTGCAGCATTTGAAGGAATGAGACTCATCATTCTCTTCCTCCAAACTCAATGATATGAAAACAACCCGACTGAAAAAGTAAATAAAAAGATCTGAACAGACACCTCACTGACGTAGATATGCAGACTGTAAATAAGCAAATGAAAAAAGTGTTCAGTATCATATATCATTAGAGAATTACAGTTTAAAACAACAATGAGAAACTGGTGTATACATATTCAGTTCAGTTCAGTTCAGTCACTCAGTCGTGTCCAACTCCTTGCAACCCCATGAACTGCAGCACGCCAGGTCTCCTTGTCCATCACGAACTTGAGTTTACTCAAGCTCATGTCCATTGAGTCGGTGATCCCATCCAGCCGTCTCATCTTCTGTTGTCCCCTTCTCCTCCTGCCCCCAATCCTTCCCAGCATCAGGGTCTTTTCAAATTAGTCAGTCAGCTCTGCGTATCAGGTGGCCAAAGTATTGGAGTTTCAGCTTCAACACCAGTCCTTCCAATGAAAATTCAGGACTGATTTCCTTTAGGATGGACTGGTTGGATTTCCTTGCAGTTGAGGGGACTCTCAAGAGTCTTATCCAGCACCACAGTCCAAAAGCATCAATTTTTTGGCACTCAGCTTTCTTTTATTTATTAGAAAGAGTAAAAATCCAAAACACTAGCAACAGCAAAGCCGACTCCATGTTTCAAAGATGTGGAGCAATGGGAAATTTTAGTCCTTGCTAGTGGAAATACAAACAATATAGCCACTTTGGAAGACATTTTATAAGATTCTTAAAAAGCCAAACATTGGCTTAGCATATGATCCAGCAATTATACTCCAATGTATTTATACAGATGAATTGAAAACTTATGTCTACACAAAAACCTGCACAAGGATGTTTACAGCAGCTTTACTCCTAATTGCCTCAAATTGAAAGAAACCAAGATATCCTTCAATAGGCAAGCAGATAAACAAACTCCTCTACATTCCTATCAAAGCCACAAAAAGACAGGAAAATATCTAAACGCATATGGCTTAATGAAAAGAGCTGGTTTAAAAAGACCATCTATTGAAGGATTCTAATTATATGATCATTCTGAAAATATCAAAATTTTAGAGATTACTGGAAATATCAGCAGCTACCAGAGATTTTGGAGTAGAGATGGTGAGATGAATGAATTGAACTTGCTTATTTAACACTTTATTCTCACCAGTTTAGATAATATACCTTTTCAACTGATTGCATCATGTCTTCGAGTGTCTGCTTTGGGGTTTCCCGGGTAACTCAGTGGTAAAGAATTCACCTGCCATGCAGGAGACATAACTGACTTCCATATTCTTGCCTGGAAAAAATCTCATGTACAAAGGAATATGGCAGGATACAATCCATGGGGCTTCAAACAGTCAGACATGACTGAGCACACAAGCATCTAATGTCTGCTTTATCATTTATTCAAATCAATATTATACAGTATGGGCAATAATTTGAACACAGTTTTGAAGGGGTAACTTTTAATTGGCTCTTGATTTGTCTTATTCCATGACACAAAAAGCTACTTGCTTTCTTTATTAATTAAAAAAAGACCTTTGTTTTAACTATGTTTTGACAATTGAACTGCATGGAAAAGGCTATTTTAGACTATAAGCTTTGTTTTGATTATAATTAATCTCAAATTTCTTAAACCACTTACTCTCAGTTCAACTTAAATGTGGATATCTTAGTGTAAGTTAACTTTTTTTTTATAGTCTGCACTAGGGGACTTAAAAACAATCTCTTGTTTGTGTATTACACTAATAAAAATATCACTTTAAGTGAAAAAGAATAAAGATGCAATTGATATATAAAATCAGCTAAGATTTCCATAAAGATTTATTTAATTTATTAAAGTATATGATGAAAAAAACACAGAATATACTTGGAGGGCATAAGTGTACATTGCATAAATATATAAAGGTTCTCATTGATTTCTTGTAAATTTGTTGAACAATACTGCTTATTGTATTTTACCGACTTCTTTCAAAAACTTAGATTTACAGTTGCCAGAGAAATTATAAGTAGAAAAGTAATACCTCTGAAGATTTATATTATGTAAAGACGTATATCCCCATATAAGTAGTTTTGTACCACATTAAACAAAATTTCTGGTTTAAATTCATCTAAATCACCTCAAATAAAAATTGAAATAATGCTATATTTATGTTATTTATACCCTTAAGGTTTATCTCTAAAGCCTTTAGGGAAACCCTTTTGGAATTCACCAGTGGTCAATTAACATATGGCAAAGGAGGCAAGAATATACGTTGGAGAAAAGACACTGTCTTCAATAAGTGATGCTGGAAAAACTGGACAATTACATGTAAAAGAATGAAACTAGAACACTCCATAACACCACACAAAAATAACTCAAAATGTCTTAAAGATCTGAATGTAAAAGCCAGACTTTATAAAACTCTTAGAGGAAAACATAGGCAGAAAACTCTTTGCCATAAATCAGAGCAAGATCTTTTTTGACCCATCTCCTAGAGTAAGGAAAATAAAAATGAACAAATGGAACCTATTAAAATTTAAAAATTTTACACAGCAAAGGAAATCATAAGATGAAAAGACAACCCTTAGGATGGAAGTCAACTGGGCCATAACAAGCATCATTATAAACAAAGCTAGTGGAGGTGATGGAATTCCAGTTGGGCTATTTCCAGTTCTAAAAGATGATGCTGTGAAAGTGCTTTGCTTAATATACCAACAAATTTGGAAAACTCAACAGTGGCCACAGGACTGGAAAGGTCAGCTTTCATGTCAATTCCAAAGAAGAGCAATGCCAGAGAATGTTCCAACTATATCACTACTGCCTTCATTTCACATGCTAGCAAAGCAATGCTCACAATTCTCCAAGCTAGGCTACAACTGTACGTGAACTGAGAATTTCCAGATGTTCAGGCTGGGTTTAGAAAAAGCAGAAGAACCAGAGATCAAATTGCCAACATCAGTTGGATCATAGAAAAGCTTAGGGAGTTCCAGGAAATATCTATTTCTGCTTCATATACTACCTTAAAGCCTTTGACTATGTGGATCACAACAAACTGGAAAAATTCTTCAAGAGATGGGAATACTGGGCCACCTTACCTGGCTCCTGAGAAATCTGTATGGAAGTCAAGAAGCAACAGTTAGAACCAGAGATGGAACAACAGACTGGTTCCAAATTGGGAAAGGAGTACATCAAGACTGTATACTACCACCCTGTTTATTTAACTTACATGCAGAGTGCATAATGAGAAATGCTGGGCTGGATGAAGCACAAGCTGGAATCAAGATTGCCTGGAGAAATAACAATAACTTCAGATATGAAGATGACACTAATTTATGGAAGAAAATGAAGAAGAATTAAAGAACCTCTTGATGAAGGTGAAAGAGGAGAATGGAAAAAGCTGGCCTAAAACTCAACATTCAAAAAATGAAGATCATGGTATCTGGTCCCTTATCTTCATGGCAAATAGATGGGGGAACAATGGAAATAGTGACAGACTTTATTTTCTTGGGCTCCAAAGTCACTGCAAATGGTGACTGCAGTCAAGAAATTAAAAGATGCTTGCTCCTTGAAAGAAAAGCTATGACCAACCCAGACAGCATATTAAAAAGCAGAGACATGAATCAGCCATAGGTATGGCTGTTTAGGTGAAGAACTTGAATATTGTTTGTTGCTTCTTTGTTTCACAGGTTGACATTTTTTTCATTATAAGGTACCAAACTGCTAGAATGCCATAGAAGAATTCCAGTTATGTTTAGGTGCTTAAGATTTATCTCTATTATTTGTTTGAACTTTAAAGTGAACAATTTTCTTCCTTCCTCTTCTACAGATCCTTGTATTTCCATCCTCCTGGCTATCTGCTTAGCTCCAGAGATCCCCTTTATTTTATCCTAATTAATATGACTACAATAATTAGGTAGAGAGAATTATTACAATGGTTACGATCAAATGCCTTCTGTTTCTCTTGCGTTTAAGAGGTTATTTTTATAATATATGAAAATCATATAATTATATATGATTACTCATATAATAAATATAAACCATACAAATTATATAATTTTATTTAATATAATATAATTTTATTATAATTATAGACAACTTTTACATCAAGACTAGGATGAAAACCTTAAAAAGTAATTATATAACTGAATCATATACAACTGTTTTCCTCCAGCTTCTCTGGTGGATCAGACAGTAAAGAATTTGTCTGCAATGCAGGAGACCTGGGTTCAACCCCTGGCTGGGGAAAATCCCCTGGAGAAGGAAATAGCAGGGCACTCCAGTATCTTTTCAGGAAAATCTCATGGACAGAAGAGCCTGGTGGGCTACAGTCCATGGGGTTGCAAAGAGTCAGACTGAACTGAGTGACTAACACTTTCATTTCTGTTTTTCTCCAACTGTGTCTAAAAATAAAGTACATTTTCCAAGAGAAGAAATCGTTGTTATAATGTAAACTTGGTTGTATTGATATTTAAAGATCTCTGGATTTATTAATAATGCATGACCTTTATTTTTCATTGTTTTAATTACCATAAGATTATGTCATTGCACATACCAAAAGAATTTCTTATACCCTTTTAAACTGAAAAAAAGGAACCATAAAACTCCTTTTCTATGAAATATATTTTATCCAATTTGAAAATGTGGCTGAACTGTAATTTACTTACAGCTGGGTTATTTGTAATTATTTATCAGTTGGGAACTTCTTCACATTTATTAAAGCAATATATTTAATAAATTTTCAACAAATTCTGCTTTGGAAAAGATATGGATAATTTTCTAACCAGTGAAAATTAGATATCTTCATCTTATGAAACATTTTACCCAAAGCTAAAATATAATTTTGATTTTATACTTGGTTTCACTTTTCTTTATTATTTTAAGTATCTTAGATGAATCAGCATTATAATTTTGTTCTAAGTTTGTCTGCTTTTAAACAAATTCAATCAGCAGTAATCAACTGTAATTTTTTTTTGTATTTTTATATGTATTAGTTGTTTTAATATGTGATCTAACTCCAAATGTTTCCCCTTTTATAAAAAGTCATGTTTAAATTTTAGCATAATAAAATTCCAATTTCATTTACAATGAACAATAACTGAGTATAATCTGACAATTAAGATGTAGGGAAAGAAATATGTATAAAATTCAGCAAGATTCCTTTAAAGTGTAACTTGTGTGTTTTTCTTTTCGATTGGCTAAAACATAAATGTGAGGCTAGACCATCCAACTTGACCTTGAGGGAATATGAGGTTTGTCCAGTGGAGCAAATAAAGTTGTATCCTTGAAGACTTTGTGGAAAATAGCCTTTAATATAATCTGTGAAATTATATTTTCTCTCAACAAATAGTAATGAATTAGAAGCAAATATATTTTATTCTCATATCTTCATTTTCATTTTGCATACCTATCTTAAATATCTCTATCAGAATATTGATTAAAAGTACAGATTTTGAGCCAGACTTCTAAAATTAATTTCTGCTTCTAAATAAAAGCTTGGGAAAGATATTATACCTACTGTATCTTAGTTTCCTCATTGAAAAAATTAACAATAATATCCAGCTTATAGAATCATTGTAAATATTTAAAATACTGCTTTACTCATAATAATTTCTTCTTCTTTTATTCCTCCCCCCCTTTCTCTTCATTCTTAATCTTATTCAGCAGTTGTTTTCAAAATATATTGATATACAAAATGATTAAATTTATAATATGACATATATTTTGATAACTTCTATTAATTATTTACTATTTGGGGTATTTCCAATTATTGATTTATTTAGTTATCCAAAGAATACTTATTGAAAACTTTATGTGTAATACATTTATTAATAGAAATTAAATTGGAAAAATAATTACCTTGTACTACTTACTTTCTCACAGTTTTACAAAGAAAATAAGAGCTTTTTCTTATTAATATATTTTAGATTTTCTGCAATGAATAAACATATATATAGGCATATATATGTAACACAACATTAAAAGACTGTAAATGCATTTTAAATTGAATTTTTATTCAATTACATTAAAATTCACATGCAAAAATTGTTCTTTAATTGGTTGTTTTTTGCTACTACACTCTTATGCCAGAAATAGTCTAATTGGTTATACATTAAATTTAAAAATAAAAGAGGAAGCTTTAGAAACTAAAGTGACAATAGTCTGCACTTTTAAAAATGTAGGGCTTCCAGAGTGAAGTAACCCAGAAGGAAAAACAACAGTACAGTATACTAACGCATATATATGGAATTTAGAAAGATGGTAAGGAGAACCCTGCATGCGAGACAGCAAAAGGAACGCAGATGTATAGAACAGACTCGTGGACTCTGTGGATGAGGGCAAGGGTGGGATGATATGGGAGAATGGCATTGAAACATGTTAATTATCATATGTGAAATCAATCGCCAGCCCAGGGTTGATGCTGGGGGCTGGTGCACCGAGATGTCCCAGGGGGAGGGAATCGGGAGGGAGGAGGGAGGGGGTTTCTGGAGGGGGAGCATATGTAAACCCATGGCTGCTTCATGTCATTGTATGGCAAAACCAACACAATTAAAAAAAAATATATAGGGCTTCTTGTTTAACTTAATCATAACCTATTTGGATGTCTTATTTATTTAAAATTCAGAAAACACAGCTTTTAGAGATGTGCCTTCTTCACTCCGTTCCTTAAGGACATACTGCTTATCACACGTCTCATCAGAAATACTCTGGCAAGCCATTATGAAATGTATCCTCGCTTTTGTACTTTTAACTGTATTTTATTTTTTTATTAGACCTTCAACAGGTAGACATACTCATTTTTACTTTTATAATAAAGTATCCCTAAAATACAGGTATGATTTATGATACTAAATTAATGTACTTCTAATAATAATGATAATAGTATTATACAGTATTAAAATAATTATTCCTAGATTTTTAAAGTATCATTATAAAGGAATTAGGGTTTTTTTCATATTACAGAGGGAAACTAGTTGTGATCATGCTTATATAAAAGCATGAATCATATTTTATTTGAAGTGTATAGTTTTATTGTAGTGCATATGAAATAACTTGTTTGAAATAACTAAGATGAAAAGGAAAGAAACTTAAGGGCCAGTCTGTGCATATTTCCTTATCATGCTTAAAACGTGGTTTGAAAATGCTTTATTGACAATCTATGGCAACTTGCATGTAAAAAAATTAATATTAAGCTGATGCTTAAAGATACAAAAGAATGAAAACATTGCTCTACACAGTCAAAGACTAGATCATTTATTTTTTCTATTCTGTTTCTCTCTTAATTAAACTAAACTTTCAAAACCTGTTCCTCCTAAAAGAGAGAGAGAAAAAAAAAGATGGCACTATAAATAAATCAAACTACTTAATAGAATCTTTAAACTTAAAAACTTCTACACAACAAAGGAAACTATAAGCAAGGTGAAAAGACAGCTTTCAGAATGGAAGAAAATAATAGCAAACAAAGCAACAGACAAAGAATTAATCTCAAAAATATACAAGCAACCCCTGCAGCTCAATTCTAGAAAAATAAACGACCCAATCAAAAAGTGGGCCAAAGAACTAAACAGACATTTCTCCAAAGAAGACATACAGATGGCTAACAAACATATGAAAAGATGCTCAACATCACTCATTATCAGAGAAATGCAAATCAAAACCACAATGAGGTACTATTTCACACCAGTCAGAATGGCTGCTATCCAAAAGTCTACAAGCAGTAAGTGCTGGAGAGGGTGTGGAGAAAGGGGAACCCTATTACTGTTGGTGGGAATGCAGACTAGCACAACCACTATGGAGAACAGTTTCCTTAAAAAACTGGAAATAGATCTACCATATGACCCAGCAATCTCACTGCTGGGCATACACCGCGAGGAAACCAGAATTGAAAGAGACATGTGTACCCCAATGTTCATCGCTGCATTGTTTACAACAGCCAGGACATGGAAGCAACCTAGATGCCCATCAACTGACGAATGGATAAGGAAGCTGTGGTACATATACACAATGGAATATTACTCAGCCATTAAAAAGAATACATTTGGATCAGTTCTACTGAGGTGGATGAAACTGGAGCCTATTATACAGAGTGAAGTAAGCCAGAAGGAAAAATAATAATACCGTGTACTAACGCATATATATGGAATTTAGAAAGATGGTAATGATAACCCTGTATGTGAGACAGCAAAAGAGACACAGATACATAGAACAGTCTTTTGGACTCTATGGTAGACGGTGAGGGCAGGATGATATGGGAGAACAGCATTGAAGCATGTAAATTATTATACGTGAAATGAATCGCCAGACCAGGTTTGATACATGATACAGGGTGCTCAGGGATGGGTCCTCATGACCCAGGAGGGAGGTGGGAGGGGATTTCAGGAAGGGGAACACATGTCCACCTGTGGCTGATTCATGTCAATGAATGGCAAAACCAATACAATATTGTAAAGTAAAAAAAAAAAAAAAAAAAAAAAGAAAAAAAAACCTATTCAATAGTGACATAAAAAAAAAAAAAAAAGAAAGAAAGAAAAAAACAAGATGGAGGCAACTTCTGGGTTAAAATGGAGTCAATTTCTTACTACTTTCTTTTATACTATTCCCAAAGCAGGAGACACATGAAAACTCATTTAAAGTACTAAATCTAAGACCCATAAAAAAACAAATGCCAGCAACTGTATTAAATATCAACTAAATATCAATTACATTTATAAAAGCCATCAGGAAATTTATGAAACAACTGCAGCCCTGCATGACTGAAAGATAAGGTGGGCTCATGAGTTGTTTTCCACCATTTGCCCTGATTCAGAGAAATAAAGTTATATCAAATAGAAACTTAAACTCTCTCTTCTCTTTCCTGTTGCTAATCTTAATAAAGACTGTTCAAGGTGACTTTTCTAGTCTTGACTCAAACACCAGTTTTACAGTTTTCAAAGAATACAATTCCTATAAATTGTTATGGCAGAAAATATCAAGTTCAGTGTTATCACATTGCATCCTGTGATAGGTAAAATTTAACAATAAATTTCTGTAGAAATATAAGATGTGGGGAAAATCTGGATTGAAAGGTGTGGTCAGGATTGCACAACCTCACTCTGTGTACCTTTCAGTGCTGGAGACTCAGGCAGTGAGGAAAGGAGATAATCATATTTGCTACAACAAACACTTTAGAAATGGTGTTGCATATTACCCAGCTTTCTGTGAGTATATCTGAAAAAGGCCTTACCTAGGAGCACGGTGAGTGAAGCCAAAAACAAACAACAAAATAAATAACTCTTATGAACATTGACATTCCATAAGCATGTGACTTGACTATATTTCTTCTGGATAAAAATATAAAGGGTAAAGAGAAGTCAACATATTTCTGATAGAACATGATAGAATACAAGCAGCAAAGCTTCTGAAAGACACACGAGAGACTTGTTTACAAGGTTCTAGGTCCATGGGGCCAGGTGTCTGCGTAGTGGCATACTCACCACCTACCACAAGACTGGGTCCCTGGGATGCACTAAGTGAGTATCTGTGTAATGTGTAAAGATAAACAATGATTGTGGGAATAGGAAGGAGATGCATGTTGAATGTGAGTTTTAGCGAATGTGGAAAATAAGAAAAAAATTTTATAATATGAATATGTAATAGTAAACATTATTACCATGGTTAAATGTGAATTGTCTCTATGGTAAAGAGTCCACTTGCCAATGTAGGAGACATGAGTTTGATCTCTGCTTTGGGAAGATCCTCTGGAAAAGGGAATGACAACCCAATACAGTATACTTGCCTGGGGAATCCCATGGACACAGGAGCCTGATGGACAACAGTCCATGGGGTTGCAGAAGAATCTGACACAACTTAGTGACTAAAGCAACAAAAACAAAAAATTTAAAGGGGGCATTTAATTTTGGGGAGATAGTTTTGTTTCATGTAGTTTGATAACATTTTATAATAGGAACAAGAAAAAATATTCTAGGTAATAGTTTAGCCTTTACTATATGAGATAAGAAGTTCACCTCTCAGAGAAATGAGCAAATTTCATAATAAAATAAAAGAATGATGTCAATAAGAAAAGTTTAAGACTGGGAAACTTGGAATATAATACTAGCAGCTGACCTGGAGCCTGACTGACCATAAGCATCTCTTAATTGTCACATCCTTGCATGTATGCTCAGATGCTCAGCCGTGTCTGACTCTGTGACCTCATGGACTGTAGCCTGCCAGTTTCCTCTGCCCATGGAATTTCCCAGGCAAGAACACTGGAGTGGATTTCCATTTCCTATTCCAAACTCACATATGGAAAGGCAAAACTGAATGTAAATCATCATTCAAATGAAATATAAAATGATACCATACATAAATTAGAAACCAAAATGTAAAACTTTCATGTTCTTTGGTTTTAATTATGATTTTCTATATTGTAATCATGTGTATTGTAAATTATATCACTCAGCTCATCCATCCTATCAGGTTCATCAGTCACAAGTGAATATTTTTATAATGGTTCTAGCTTGAAGTAACTCTATAGAATATCAGCTTTTAAAATCATGCTCTTATTGATTTTAATTTTTATTTTTTAAAATGTATTTATTTTTATTGTAAAAAATTCAAGAAAGATAATAGCACCATTTAAGTCTAACATTTCACAATGAATGAATTTGAACAGCATGATGGAGTGGTTAACCATTCCCTTCTCCTGAGTATCTTCCCAACCCCAAATCAAACCTGTGTCTCCATTGCAGGCGAGTGGATTCTTTACCATCTGAGTCACCAGGAAAGCTCAATTTATATATTAAAAATGTTTAAATATACATACAGTTTTGTCAGAACTTACACATCAACAAATTATCACTATAAATCTTAGATTTCTTAACCGATTGCAATTTATATTCTCTTCAAATGAGTACATATTTTATAGCTATTTGCCTTAGTTTAAAAAAGCTAATTAATAAGGGAAGCATTATTTTTTTTTTCAAAATTATATATTTCTCAGAATTAATTTTGTGGTGCAAACACCAGAATTCCTCCTAGGTTTGAAAATCTTTTAGTTTTTAGCTCTTTATTGAAATCATGAAAAATGTAATAGAATTTAATGATGTACAGTTTTGATGTTCTTCAAGAAGCAAGGTGTTTCTAGATTTTAATATGTTATCTCTTCTGCAATAGACTCTTATCTCCATGTTTGCATATTCTCCTGTGATCCTAAAAACATCAGGAAACTATGATTAGAAACACAACAGTTCTACTATATTTACAGTTTAAATATAAAATGCAGAGGTGATCATTAAGTAATTGTTTATCAACAACTATCTTTAAAGTAATGTTTAATATTTCATATGTGTGTTCTATAGTTTTCTAATTTCTATTTCATCAAAGAATAGTAAGTTTTAACTGAAGTATTTGGTATTTGGATGAGGAATATCACACTCACACACAGAAAATCTAGACTAATGGGTTGAATAAAAAAATAAGGTAGTAAGTTGTTTTCACCTAAAAAAAAATTACAGTGCTTGATATGATTGATATAAAGAGGAAAAGGTGTTTTTTTTTTCTTTCTTAGAACTTCTATAAAAACAAGAAACTTTTTGAAAATACATTTTGAATTGTTTTCAGTTCTGAGCAGAAAGAATTCCTCTGTTTTAATAATCTTCAAAAAGGAAATGAGAAGCGACAGAAGTGGCCATAGAAGATATTAACTCATCAGGAATTTTCATCTGCCAGGGGTGGAACTTATGAAATAGTGACTTGGTGTGAAATCACATATCTGAATATTGCTTTAAGTGAATAGAAAACCTTCTATTTTTTCTAGTCTTATATGTACTCTACGCTCATTCTCTTTAAAGAAAAGGGGTCAAATCTCTTTTTATATTCTGTAATATAAGATTTTAAAAGTCCCAATAAAATTGTAACATAAAGTTCCATCTTCATTTGGTTTTTATTTCTGCTAGTATTATGTATATGTAAACTTAGTAGGTGTAATGTAGAATATGAAGAAAAAAATAATACTAGTGAGGTTATAGAAAATGAATTTTGCATATGAGTGTTTATAATCCTAAGAACACAAAACACTCATATCCATTTCCTCTGCCTTGGCTCAAACTCTCTTTTCCATAATTAAGAATTTTGCTTCTAAAATTATTGCTGCTTTTTGCCACATCACCAAATTCTGCATCATTAAAAACATATTTCACCAGCAAATGAAATGAATAATAGAAACATTGTCAAACTTCTTTGATCCCATGTGCCTGTCCAACCCAAGATTTTCTCACATCTTTTTCCACTTCTAGGAGAATTTCTCAAAACTGTCATCCATGCTCATAGACTCACACTTTTCACCACTTCATACTGTTTTTAAACTATTCCAGTTGGACTTCTTTCCTCTCAGCTGAAAATCTCCTGTTGAAGTCCTCTTGCTTCTCTTTTTATCTCTTTTCTTTCTACACTCTCTGCTAAAGTGAACCTATATTAATGTTTTCAGTTCAGTTCAGTCTCTCAGTCGTGTCCGACTCTTTGTGACCCCATAGACTGCAGCATACTAGGCTTCCCTGTCTATCATGAGCTCCCAGAGCTTGTTCAAACTCAGGTCCATCGAGTTGCTGATGCCATCCAACCATCTTATCCTCTGTCATTCCCTTTTCCTCCTGCTTTCAATCTTTCCCAGCATCAGAGTCTTTTCCAATGAGTCACTTCTTTGCATCAGCTGGGCAAAGTATTGGAGTTTCAGCTTCAGCATCAGTCCTTCCAAAGAATATTAAGGACTGATTTCCTTTAGGAGTGACTGGTTTGATATCCTTGCAGTCTAAGAGACTCTCAAGAGTCTTCTCCAAAACCACATTTCAAAAGCATCAATTCTTCGACGCTCAGCTTTCTTTATAGTCCAACTCTCACATCCATACATGACTATTGGAAAAACCATAGGTTTGACTAGATGGACCTTTGTTGGCAAAGTTATGTCTCTGCTTCTTAATATGCTGTCTAGGCTAGTCATAGCTTTTCTTTCAAGGGGCGAGCATCTTAATTTCATGACTGCAATCATCGTCTGCAGTGATTTTGGAGCCCAAGAAAATAAAATTTCTCACTGTTTCCATTGTTTGCCCATCTATTTGCTATAAAATGATTGGACTGGATGCCATGACCTTAGTTTTTTGAATGTTGAGTTTTAAGCCATATTTTAAAAGTCATCTATTTGCTTGTGACTCTCAAATCTATGTCTTCAAGAAATTCTTACACTTCATACAATAACTGTAAATATAATTATAATAAACACAATTGTTGTATTTTATTTTTAAACTTCATTGAAATATGTGCTAAAAAAGTCTTCCTTGATCAGTTACCCTATGCTAATATCCACTGTCATTCTTTATTCTCTTATGCTGCCTTATTAATTTTTGCAGGAGTTTTATAACTACTTGATATTTTATTACAGAATTAGATATTTGTTTTCTGTATTAGTATTCATTATTATTTATTTCTCTGAGTCAATTTCTTGTAGAATCAGAATGTAGGTACATGACATGTAGGGAATCTATTTCATTCACCCCTGTAATACCAGCACTAAAAAATACTAGAAAATACAGAAAAAAATGCTCAATAAGTTTTAACAAGCAAATAAATAAATTTACCTTTTGTATTAGTGCTCAAATTTCTTCCAACTTATTAAAAATAAAGAAAAAATTTGAAATATGGTTTAAAGTCTGTTTATAACTCTTGCCAAGCTCTTCAACACCTCTCCATATATCCTCTTGCCTTATTTACTGCTTTCCAACTACACTGATCTTATTTGTAGTGCTAAATATACCAAACAAATTCACACATCAGAATCTTTATCTGGATTATTATTGTCACATCATTGACGTCTGTCTCCTTTCAATCATTAGCTGGAAATTTTTCTATGTTATTCAGAACAACATATCTTAGACCCACTTTGGTGTATTATAGGAATTCAGTTATTATTAGAATAAATTAATTGTGAACGTATGGTTTAATTAGAATGTTTAATAAGCAGGTGAAGAGTAAGTGGTGAATTTAAGAAAACTTCCTGATGAAAACCAATTTGGCGGAAGTGAAAAACAAAAGCAAGTGCTTTTCAATAAAAACTATTAACTCCTGTGATTTAAAATATATCCAGTGTATCGACTACTCCAACATCTATATATTCAGCTTAGTTTTCACTACTATTTATTTCCTCTGCTACCTAGTGAACAATTTGTACTGTATGTCTAAGAGTACCCAGACTTCAGCTTATCTAAAATGTTTCATTAGCATCCTCCTGAAATGTGCTATTCTATTCTGCCAATAGTTGCAGGTTAATTTCCCTGGGAATAAAACTCTAAAAAAGAGATTTATTGATAACAATCAACACACAAGTTCTGTTGAATGTATGCTGAACTGCTGAAGATTGTCCAAATTTGGTTCAGATGTTATGCCCTAAGCAGCTAAGGTGAACAAAAGCTTCTGCTCCCTAAACAAGTAGATATACAGGAGGAAACCTCAGTATCCTCACCACTAAGTAAGATACTGTCACATTTCAATACCAGCTGAAAAGTAGTGGCTGGAAACAAAATGTATTTTATTAAGATATTTCATACTTTTATAAGAAAATGTTTTAATAAGTAACCATTGGCTTCCCTGGTGGATCAAATAAAAAGAATCCTCCTGCAATACTGGAGACTTGGGTTCAATCCCTGGGAGGAAGATCCCCTGGAGGAAGGCATGGCAACCCACTCTGGTATTTCTGCCTGGAGAATCCCCATGGACAGAGGAATCTGGTGGGCTACAGTTCATAGGACTGCAAGAGTCCAACATGACTGAGCAATTAAGCACAGCACACACAGGGGTAGAAAAGCAGACTTTAGGGTATAACCCTTAGCTAAGTCCTCAGAAACTGAAGAGATGAAGTGTCCTATGTGGAAAATTAGGGAAACTTATTTTTTGTTCTTGAGGAAAAAAGGGACAAATAATTGCAATGGCAGAGTGTATTGCCTGATTAGGCAAATACTGAGATGATATGGAGTTGAGAACCATATATAGTAAAGCATGTTACAGAAATTTCTTACTGGAGGAAAGTAATGATTGTAATTGTTGCTCTTTAAAATTCGGTTTAAATCAATGTAATTTGATTGGATATAAATATATCTTCTATTCTTACCACTTTTCCATTCAATATAGTCTTCCACATTTAAATCTCTCCTGAGGGGATGTGTGTTTGTGTGTAGGTGTGTCTGTGAGTGTGAATTTTTTATATGTGAAAGCACAATGAAACAAAGATAACAGCTGTCTGATATTGAAATAATTGTTAAACAGAGGCAATTCACTGTTAGTTGGAGTCAGCGCTAGATGAAAAAGCCAACTAAAAGCCTTCTAGGAGTTTGTGAGTGCTAAAAAATAAGACCTTGGAATTCCACTATACACACATGTTTAGTTATTTCTCAAGACATCCTGCCTTAGTGCATATCTCCCTTTTTAAATTGCACACTGCTAAAATCAGATAATATATTTTATCAGACATTGTCAGGTTTACATTTATTGGAACAATTTCTCTAGAGTATAAATAGAAGACTTTTTTTTTTTTAATCTTTGCCCCTCACTGTTTTTTGTTGTTGTTGTTTGTTTTGTTTTCTTGCACTTAGTTTCTTAGAATGTATACTTCCATCTCTGCAGTTGAAAACTAAGGCCGGGTTAATGCTTAGTTGTCTACTGTTTTGTAACAGATTGTCCCAAACTTAGTGGTTTAAAACAACAGTATTTCTTACATCACCACTTCTGTACAATAGGAATCCAGACATGGCTCAGCTGGGCCTTCAGGTTCTGGGTCTTTCACAAAGGCACAGTCATGGTGTTGGGCAGGGCTGTGTGTGTTCTCATCTGTAAATTTAAATAGAATAGATCCATTTGCAAGTTCATTCTGCTTATCATCAGCAGGATTTTTTTTTTTTTTTTTTTTTTGTACAGGCTGTTGAATAGGCCTCAGTTTCTAAAAAACTATTGGCAGTAGGTGTCCCTCGCTTTCTGGTTACACGGGTCTTTCCATGTAACAGTTCTTAACAAGGTAGCTGGCTTCATCAGAGTAAGAATGCATGAGATCAGAAGAAAAGTACCAGCAAAACAGAACTCAGAGTCTTTGGGAACTTAGCCTCAGTAGTGATGTCACATCAGTTTTGCAATAAAGGGACAGAATTATACAAAGGCATGAATATCAGTAGGCAGGATAATTGTGGGCTGTCTTGGAAATTGCCTACTAAAACCCATGAATGTTAAGGCAACTCTTAGGTAAATAAAATGTGTCTGATGACTTCAAATCACAAAACACAGTCTTGGTTAAGTCATTTGAAAATTTAGTCAAGTGTGTTTGCCAAATTTTCGGTCTTAAGTTAAAAATTATTCCCTGATCCTTTCTCAGTTAAAGTCTGTTGGGAAAGATGATTGGTTTGCCTTTCTCTTTTCCCAGCCAACACTTCCAAGTCTCTGATCCAGAACTGGATGCTGCATATGTGCTGAGAAAACAGCCACATTTTGTTTAATAAAAATGTTGCCCTCTGGAGTGACTTTAAAATAAAATGGGTGGTCTGCCCCTTCTTATCAAGCTAAACAAAGTTTATGATGTTTTCAGGGTTGAGGTATAAAGAAAGAACAAATATAGGAGTAAAGTTACAACTCAACTTTCAAGACTTCAAAGATTTTTAATTGGATTTTCTCTTTTAAAGAATTGTATAGATGCTGCCAATAACTCAGGGGCCAGCAGTTAGTTATCTATAGATGTCTTGATCAGGGCAAACATATCTCTATATATTTTAGTCATTTCGTCTTTGTTCAACTACAAAGTTTGTAGTGGTATTGCCTTTCTGCTAAGTCTTATTATACCTCAAGGTAGTTTTCTTCAATTGTGTTCCATCCTAACTCTATTGTGGCATGGCACACATCTGGTTCTTGGTAAAAACAGATGCTTTATCCCAACAAGCTCTGGGAGGGTGAGCCACCCAAAGCTGATACTTTTCTACCTTCTAGTTATATCATTGCTTTTCCTTTAGATAGCTCTGTAGGACTCATGGGCTCCCCAGATGGATTGGGGATAAAGAACCTGCCTGCCAATGCAGGACATGTGGGTTTGATCACTGGGTAGGGAAGACCCCTGGAGGAAGAAATGGCAACCCTCTTCAGTATTCTTACTGGGATAATTCCATGGACAGAGGAGCCTAGTGGGCTACAGTCCATGAGGTCACAAAAAGTTGGACACACCCATAGTGACTTAGAACTCATACATGCACACAGGACTCACATGCCATTGCACTTTTCATGGGGGCATTAATCAAGTTCACTGAGTTTTCTTAAAGCTTCGCTTCCCACTCATCTCCCGCCCTGGTGGAAGAAGTGGAACTTGAAACAGACCCTAGCTTTGTTAGTAAATTTTATTCTAACCTCTAACTCCAGATACTTTTAGACTCTATAATGTGAGTGAATGTAGAAAAACATTAAAAAAATAATTTAGAACCATTTTTTCTCATCCTTTGAAAAACTTCTGCAGTCTTATTTCTCACTTTATACTATGATGTTTGTTTTGGTAATTCCATAAACAATGCCTCCTACATAGAGATGGGCTCCATAAATATTTTTAAATAAGTGAATATTATTATGCTAGCTAACTCTTCTATCCTTTCATGATATTCCAATTGTAATAGATAATGGAATAAGTAACTATAGCATGTTTTATATGCTTTGCATCAAGTGTCCAGATATCTCATGAAGCATTTTCTTAAGACAGTCTCCCCAGAAGTAGACTCTCGAGTGGAGGATAAGTTTACAAATGATATAACACATTTGCTGTTTTGCTTCCTTAGATATTCTCTTTCCTATGAGGAACAGTGTTTTTTTTTTTTTTTTTGGAAGCCTTTATTTTTAAAGTCTTTATTGAATTTTTTACAATACTGCTCATGGTTTTTTTTTTATGTTTTGTTTTTTGCCTGCAAGGCATGTGTGATATTAGCTTCCTGACCAGAAATGAACCTACATGATCTTCATTGAGAGGCGAAGTCAACCACCGGACCACCAGGGAAGTCCTCAGAAGATGGTTTTCTGACACTGCCTGCATTGGAGAGGTTGGATATGCCTATTTAATTCAGTGATACAATCATGGAGACTGTGCACCTGAAGTATATAATCTGCAAATTCTAAATTTGAAATTTTAACATCTCCATATCTATAGCATACCACCTGAATGTGTCTGGTCTTCTCTAATCTCCTAAGCTAAGCAGGATCAGGCATGATTTGTGTTTGGATGGGAGACACCTCCCCTATTTTCTCTCTCATTGGTTCAGACTATAGGAAAGACATTAAATGTGTTATAGATACTGATCCCCTCTATCTTCAAAATTTATCACTAAATCTATAAAGTAGATATTTTAATGGCTCATTAAAAGGAAATACATGCACTCACATACACATTCACACATACATATATACATGAACACTCGTATATACTATCTACATCTGTCTATTACCAATCTATTTACAATATAGAATTACAATATAAGAACTGGATTCTTCATTTGAAGGAATGTTAAGGGACAGAATAGAAGTTGGAAGCAATGAGTAATGTGGGGTGACATTTCTCTAGAGAGAAAGAGCAATGTTCAGGATGGCTAGTGACCCTGGGGAGGAACAATGAGATTCCTGGTCCAGAAGATGTGATTGATGCTGGCTCATTTCAAATGGCGGCAGTTGAACTTCACCTGCTAACAAGTCATTCAAGTAAGACTTGGCAGATTCATATTCCTTAATACAAAAAGGCTGTTATAAAGAGATACATAATTCAGTTAAAATAATAAGAAATTAACAATACAGGACAAGCATGGATCCAAAAACCAAATATCTCATGGTAATCAGTATTAGAGTAAAACCAAATACATACCCAAACAGGAGGATAGAGCCAGGACAGTACTCATAGGAAAATATAGAGTATTAAATGTTTTTATTTTATGTAACAAAGACAAAAAGAAATTAAAAGGGTGATTGCTATAGATAGAGTTGGAATTAATGAATTGGAAAACAACCATGTAATTCATTAATTAAAATCCCTGTTTTTTTACAGACACTATTGAATCAGCAAATCTGTGCTAACTGTAATTAGGGAAGAAAGGGAGAAAGCATTTACAAGCAAGATTGGGGACAAAAAGAACACAAAGCTTAAGATTTAAGGAAGAGTGGTAAATAAGTATAAAGGGTGAATGCTGTGTTCAATTTTATAGTAATAAATCTGACAACATAGACAAATGGTCGATTTTCTGGGAAAAATATACATTTTCAAAATTGGCTCAGAAAAAAAGTGTAGTTCCTCAAGAGATCAATAACTGCAGTAGATGTAAAAAAGGTAGTAAATTTTCTGCATATAAAGAGAGACAGTGCCAAGGCAGTTTTAAAGAGCAAGCATTCAAGAAAGAGATCATTCTCATGTTCTATAAAATATTCTGGAGAAATTTTTTTTAAGTGGAGAGCTTTCCAATACATTTTTACAAGGATTACAGAGTCCTGATACAAATTTTCTCAAAACAAAAAGAGTACTAATAAACAAACAGATCTGGCCCATCTCACTGGCTAGCATAGGTGCTCAAAATATAAAAATAAATAACCGCATTGCACAAATGACTAGATCTTATTAAAAGGAACTAATATGAAAAATCTATAATTATCATAAGACTTATTTCAGACTTGCAAGGTTAATATAACAACACTCTACATCAGAGCACTACACTGTTTCAGCTGATAAACCTACAGTAATATGTTATAGGGGCTTCCCACGTAGTGCTAGTGGTAAAGAAACTGCCTACCAATGTAGAAGACTTAAAGTCCTTAGCTTATATTAGGGGGATACCCTTGGTGTTATACATTCTGTGGATTTGTAAAAATCTATAATGACATGTATCCATCATTAAAGTACCATACAGAATATTTTCACTGCTCTAAAAGTTTCCTCTACTCTGCCTGTTCATTTCTCCCCACTCTCTAGTCTATGGAAACCACTGATATTTTTGCTCTCTACACAGTTTCCCTTTGTCCATTATGTCATATTGTTGAAGTCATACATGTAGTCTTTTTAGGGTGGTTTCTTTTATTTAGTAATATTATGCATTTAAGGTTCTTCTATGTCTTTTCATGGCCTAATAATAAATTTTTTAGCACTACTGAATAATACTCCATTCTTTGGATATACCATTTTATTAGCCATTCACATTCTAAAGGAAATATTGATTGCTTCCAAGTTTTAGAAATTATAAATAAAACTGTTATAAAAATCATAGGCAGGTTTCTACATAAACATAAATCTTCAGTTCCTTTGGGAAAATAACACAGAACATGGTTCCTGGATTGTATAGTAAGAGTGTGTTTAGTTTCATTAAAAACAAAAAGAAAAACAAGCTATCTTCCACAATTATTGTATCATTTTGCTTTCCCACCATCAAAGAATGTGAATTCCTATTGTTTTACATTCTTACCAGCATTTATTGTTGTCAGTGTTCTGGACACTGGCTCTTCTAATAGTTGTGTAGTGGTATCTCATTGTTATTTTAATTTGCATTACTCTGTGGCATTTGATGTGGAGCATCTTATTGAATGCTTATTTACAACGTGTATATCTTTTTTTGATGAAGTGTCTATTAAAATTTTTGATCAATCTTTAAAATTGGGTTATATGTTTTTCTTGTTGGTGAGTTTTCAAATCTTTGTGTACTTTGAATACTGATCCTTTATTGGATGTGTCTTCTGCAAATAAATTTCTCTTGACATTGTCTTTCACAGAGCAGAATTTTTAATTTTAATGAATTTCAGCTTATCAAATATTTCTTTCATCAGTAACATCTTTTTGGTTATACTTAAAAAATCATTGCCATACCCAAGGTCATGTAGATTTTCTCTTGTGTTATTTCCTAAGAGCTTTAAATTTTTGTTTTATATTTAGGCCTATGATAGAGTTAATTTTTTGAAGGGTATAAGAGTTGTGTTTCATCATTTGTATGTGGACGTCCAGTGTCCCAGTACCATTTGTTGACGATAAAACACTTTATGGTTATTATTTGAATAAATTGTTATCTCTTAGATCGATTAAGATTAAGAAAACTAGAAGTTTTTATTTTATATTCATGTATTATTTCTTCAGTATTCCACCTTTCTTTAATTAGATTTGAGGGTTTTTTTTTCTTCTTTTTTTAAAATTTATTTTCTTTACATTATTGTGTTGATTTTGCCATACATCAACATGAATCTGCCGTGGGTGTACATGTGTTCCCCTTCCAAAATCCCCTCCCACCTCCCTCTAGATTCCATCCCTCTGGGTCATCCTGGTGCACCAGCCCTGAGCACCCTGTATCAAGCATCTATCCTGGGCTGGTGATTGATTTCACATATGATAATTTACATGTTTCAATGCTATTCTCCCATATCATCCCACCCTTGCCCTCTCCCATAGAGTCCAAAAGACTGTTCTCTACATCTGCACATATATATGAAATTTAGAAAGATGGTAATGATAACCCTGTATGTGAGACAGCAAAAGAGATTGACAGATTTTTTGTTTTTGTTTTCTCTCTCAATATTTTACATTATTTTACTCTTTTCCCACTTGCATAATTTCTGAGGAGAAGCTGGAGGTTTCTATTGAGATACCTTCAAGCTCAGAGATTCTTCCTTCAGCTGTATCCAGTATATTAATGAAGTAATTCTTCATTTTGTTAGTGTTTCTGATCACTAAGATTTATCAGTATTTTCAGTCTCTTTTTAGAATTACCAGTTCTCTGCTTACAATCTCCATCTTTTTTGTCTACTTTATCCATTAGAGTCATTCATATTTGTCTTTAATCGCCATCCTGATAATTCTAACTTCCCTGCCATGTCTAGTTTTGACATTTTCTATGTTTCTTCAAATTGAATTGTTTGCCTTTTAGAATGTCTTGTAATTTTTTTTTCTTGATAGCTGAGCAGGATGTACCACATAAAGGAACTGCTATAAATAAACCTTCAGTAATGAGGTTCAGAGAATTGAAGAGAGGGGAAGCTTTCTGTAGACATTAGACTGGTCTCAGTTATTTAGTGAGATTACACCTCTGGATTGTGAACTTCACCAGTATTTGTAAGTGTTTATTTTTTAATTTTTCTCTCTCCTTAGATGGGAGAGTGTCCAAAGTAGGGTGGAGTTGAAGGTTTGCTTTCCCTCAGAGTAGTTAAGCTCTGACAACACTCCAGCAGCTCTGATTAACTGGTTTCTCTTGATGGCAGGTCTTGTTATGAATGAAAGAGAGCTCTGACATATTTTTAAAATGCTATTCTTCTCTTGTGGATGTATGAGGTGACTTTTGTCCAATATCTACTGTGAGAACCTGGTCAAACTCTTACAGGTAAATCTCATAAAACTGGGTGACAGGGGCTGGGGGGACTATGAATGAATTCTCTTGGGAGTTTTTAACTTTCAGAATGGTTTACAGTGAAACTCAGCAATTTGTCAGTAAAATACAGTATAGATTTTCCCACTCTGTTGTTGGCTCCCAGGGTAATTTTCTTTCATGAGTCGTTGCTCAGGGAAGCCTACGACTTCACTGTGGTCTTCTCGCTGTCTTCCCAGTCTTGGGGGTAGTGCTTTGGCTTGTGTTCTCACCTCTCTTAAGTATCATAAAAGAGCTATTGCTTTTTCATTTGTTCAGCTTTTTACTTATTGTTAGGACAGGATGATGACTTACATACATAACTAGAGGCTAAAAGTTCCTGTGCAGGTTTTTTTGTATATTAATTATACTTCAAAAAAGCTGTTAAAAAATAAAAGAATATATATTTCATATTGTATGAAGCTTATTCTTCATGATGATTAAATAAGGCAATATTGACAAGACTATGAGGGTAAAAACACTTTCATACACAGCAAGTGAACAATGATAAATTTCCTATGGAGATTTGAATAAATTTTATAAAATACATTTATTTTGTTTCTTTGCTTGGCAGTCTCATTTCTAGGAATTTTCCCTAAAGACACATATTTACTAATTGGAAAATAAATAAACAATGATGTAATATCAAAAGCAGAATACATGCACAAATACATTCACAAATACAATTTTCAAGCAATATGTTAGAAATAATCCAATAAAATACATAGATCATTGACTGGAAAAAATACATACATCTATAATGAAAATAATACTATTAAAATTGTATTTATGAACAAATGTGGATGTGTTTTGTATAGTCTAATGAGACTATTATGCAGCTATAAAAATATTAAAAAAAGTCTCTGTGAACTTAAATGGTATGTTTTCTAGTCTACAGAGTTTAAAAACAAGGTCTATTAGTATATATAATATGTTACTTTTTATGCAGATATACAAATAAGGCTAGTTTTGAAGAATTTATACAGGAACAAAAGACTTCCAAAAGTAATGAAATTAGGTGTTTACAGGAGTAAGTTTGAAAGTGATAAAAATGTGGATTCAACTTTTGTGAATATCTCGTTTCCCACAGTTTTGTGTTTAAAATCATGTTATTATACACCTAAAACTCAAGTTAAATTTCTTTATGAGAGTAGAAAGCAAAGATATTTATATTTTCAGGAACAGCTGTTCTTACTCTGTATGAAGAAAGATATAGACTCGGGGAAAGGAGAGGAGAGGAGAATTATGTTGAACTGTAATTAAAGGTATCAAGGCTAAGTCCTTGTTAAAAGACAAGAAAGCTGACTCCTCATTAGCAATGGGTATATTCTATGCCCACTGTAAATACTATTCCCTACTGACCAAAAATAAAAAGCAACCAACCAATAAACTAAATGAACAAAAAATGCAAGTACTTCTTGTAGAAATAATCGGTTATTGTTCTGGGTCAGGAACATTTCAAAGTAAGGTAAAATATCTAATTGTCCAATAAAGTGAAGAAAATGTTCCCAGACAAATGGAGATCTGGCAAAAACACACAGGAGCCAGATTAAACAGCTTCTACTGGCAGAAAATGAGCTTCAAAATGAATAATGACAGAAATGAATTCCAACATACTGATGTCCAAAAAAGAATATACAAGTCTGTACCTACCCTAGAACAAAATAATACTTAAAAAATAACAGAGGGGCAAAGGAAAAACTTTTCTTTATAAAATAATGCTACTAAGCAAACAGGGGACTTCATTTCACTGAAAATTCAGGGTATATTTTGTAGAAAACATCCATTCACATAAAGCACTTTATAGAAATGAACTTAAAAATGAATATTCTGGAATGTTGTATTTGAAATTTCCTATGTATTTATGAGCATTCATAATGAACTCTAATTTAAAATATTAAGATACAGTGACATAAGCTCACTTCAGTTCAGTTCAGTCTCTCAGTCATGTCTGACTCGTTGTGACCCCATGAACCACAGCACACCAGGCCTCCCTGTCCATCACTAACTCCCAGAGTTTACCCAAACTCATGTCCAGAAAGAAATGGCAACCCACTCTAATATTTTTGCCTGGTAAACCTCATGGACAGAGGAGACTGGTAGTCTATAGTCCACAGGGTTGCAAAGAGTCAGACACCACTAAGTGACTTACACTTTCACTTTACTTTTCAATGGTTTCCCTCCCATTCTTTTCATAACTTCATTTGTCATTATTTTTATTGGACAAAATATTTAACTAACCACCTCGTACTCTCAAGTGCTTTATTCTTCTCATTAGGCTATCATTATTCCCTCAGAGAAATTTAAAAAATTGTCAGTATTTACTTTAGCATTTGTTCACATGTCTAGTGTTTGTTTCTTCCACTAGACTTTGAATTCCATACCCCTTATAGAATGTGTATTAACCATGATTTCTCTATGGACTGATATGGTGCAAAGCATATTCTATGGATATCAATAGAAGTTTTATAAATATGGGAGTGAATATATCTTAGCCATTATTATAAATAATTCATGCTTTAGTATAAACAATTGTCTTATTATTTAAAGTGATTTTAATATAAAATGTTTTATTTTGCTACCCGTGTATTTAGCATAGGTATTCACTCCAGTATTCTGACCACAAGATCCCCAGGAGCTGTATAAAAAGGCAAAAAGATATGACACCAAAAGTTGAGTCCCTCAGGTTGGAAGGTGTCCAATATGCTACTGGGGAAGAGCAGAGGACAATTATTCCAGAAAGAATAGCTTTCTATTCTGGAGCTAAAAAATTGCTCCAGAACGAATGAAATAGCTGAGACAAGCAGAAATGACAGTCAGTTTTGGATGTGTCTGTTGATGAAAGTAAAGTCCGACATTGTAAAGAATAGTATTGCACAGGAACCTGAAATGTTAGGTCCATGAATCAGGTAAATTGAATGTAGTCATGTAGGAGATCACAAGAATAAACATCAACATCTTGAGAATCAGTAAACTAAAATGGACAGAAATGGGTGAATTTAATTCAGATGAGCATTATATCTACTACTGTGTTCAAGAATCCCATAGAAGAAATGTAATAGCCCTCATAATCAACAAAAGAGCCTTAAATACAGTACTTGGGTGTAATCGCAAAAATGACAGAATGATCTCTGTTCCTTTCCAAGGCAAACCATTCAGCATCACAGTAATCCAAGTCTAGGCCCCAACCACCGAAGAAGCTGAAGTTGATCAGTTCTATGAAGACCTACAAGACCTCTTAGAGCTAACACACAAAAAATGATATCCTATTCATCACAGGTGATTGAAATGCAAAAGTAGGAAGTCAAGAGATAACTGGAGAAACAGGCAAGTTTGGCCTTGGGGTACAAAATGAAGCAGTGCAAAGGCTAACAGAATTCTGATGAAAGAATGCACTGGTCATAGCAAATACCCTTGTTCAACAACACAAAATATGACTTTACACATGAAAATCACCAAATGGTCAATACAGAAATCACATTGATTAGATTCTTTGTTGCTGAAGAAGCTGTATACAGTCAGCAAAAACAAGACCTGGGCATGCTTGTGGCTCAAATCTTCAGCTCCTTATAGCAAAATTCAAGCTTAAACTAAAGAAAGTGTGTAAAACCAGTAGACCAGTCAGGTATGACCTAAATCAAATCCCATATGATTTTATAGTGGAGGTGGAGAGTAGATTCAAGAGATTAGATCTAGTAAACAGAGTGCCTGAAGAACTATGGACAAAGGTTCATAATATTGTACAGGAGGTAGTGAACAAAATCATCCCAAAGGGAAAAAAAATGCAAGAAGGCAAAGTGAATGTCTGAGGAAGCTTTATAAATAGCTAGGAAAAGAAGAGAAGTAAAAGCAAGGGAGAAAAGGAAGCATACACCCAGCTGAATGTAGAGTTCCACAGAATAGCAAGGAGATAAATATGAAGGCCTTCTTCAATGAGCAATGCAATGAAATAGAGGAAAAAAATAGAAAGGGAAAGACTAGAGACTTCTTCAATAAAATTGGAAACATCAAAGAAACATGCAAAGATGGGCCAATAAAGTACAGAAATGGTAAAAACATAATAGAAGAAGAGGAAATCAAGAAATGATGACAAGAATACAGAGAACTGTACAAAAAGATCTTAATGAACTGAATAACCACAATGGTGTGGTCACCCACCCAGAACCAGACATTCCAGAATGTGAGGTCAAGTGGATCTTAGGAATCACTACTGCTAATAAAGCTAATGGAGATGATGATATTCCAGCAGAGGTATTTAAAATCCTAAAGATGATGCTGTGAAAGTGTTGTACTCAATACGTTAGCAAGTTTGAAAAATCCAGCAGTGGCGACAGGACTGGAAAAGGTAGGTATTCATCCCAATTCCCAAAAAAAGCTGTTCCAAACAATGTTCAAACTACCGGACAATTGCACTCATCTCCTACGATAGTAAGATTATGCTCAAAATCATTCAAGCTAGCCTTCAGCAGTATGTGAACCGAGAACTTCCAGATGTTTAAGCTGGGTTTAGAAAAGGCAGAGGAACCAGAGATCAAATTCACTGAGTCATAAAGAAAGCAAAGGGATTCCTGGAAATCATCTACTTCTGTTTCATTGACTACGCTAAATCCTTTATGTGGATCATAAGAAAAAATCTTTGTAAAACTCTTAAAGAGATGGGAATACCAGACCATTTTACCTGTCTCCCAAGAAACCTGTGTGAGAGTTAGGAAGCAACAGTTAGAACTTTATAAGGAACAACTGACTAGTTCAAAATTGAGAAAGAAGTACGACAAGACTGTTTATTATCACCCTGTTTATTTAACTTGTATGCAGAACACATCATGCAAAATGCCAGGCTGGATGAAACTCAAGCTGGAATAAAGAATTCCAGGAGAAATATTAATAATCTCATATATGCAGATGACACCACTCTAAAGGCACAAAGTAAAGGGAACTAAGAGCCTCTTGATGAGGGTGAAAGAGGAGAGTGAAATAGCTGGCATAAAACTCAATATTAAAAAAAAAAAAACCAAACACTAAGATCATAGCATCCGGTCCCAACACTTCATGGCATATAGAAGAGGGGAAGGTGGAAGCAGTGACAGATTTCCTCTTCTTGGGCTCTAAAATCACTGCAGATGTTGATTGCAGCCAAGAAATTAGAAAATGCTTGCTTCTTGGAAAAAAAAAAAACGCTATGAAAAACCTAGACAATGTATTAAAAAATAAATACATCACTTTGCTAACAAAGGTCTGTATAGTTAAGGCTATGATCTTTCCAGTAGTCATGTATGGATGTCAGAGTAGGACCATAAATAAGGCAGAGCATCAAAGAAATGATGCTTTCAAACTGTGATACTGGAGAAGACTCTTGAGAGTCCCTTCAAAAATCAAATTCCATTATGATTGTCCCAGTCAATCATAAAGGAAATTAACCCTAAATACTCATTGGAAGGACTGATGCTAAAGCCGAAGCTCCAATACTTAGGCTACCTGATGGGAACAGTCAATTCACTGGAAAAGATCCTGATGTTGGGAAAGCCTGAAGGCAGAAGGAGAAGAGGGTGACAGGATGAGATGGTTGGATGGCATCATCGACTCAATGCACATGAATTTGGACAAACTCCAGGATATGGTGAGGGAACAGGGAGGCCTGGTGTGTCACAGTCCATGGGGTCACAAAGAGTTAGACACAACTTGGCACCTGAACACAAACACACATTCCCCTGGTGCTATGGGAACAACAGAGGTGAACTGAATGGGTAGCAGACACTGCCACCTTGAATCCACAGTACATATCTAGAAACCCTGGTGAATCACGAGGATTTGCTTTGTATGCAGAATGTAGATGATTCTTGTGGGAGAGGATGGGAGAGTGGAAGTGACATTAACTAAGAAATCATATCTAGTAAAAATAAATAAATAAAAGTCTTAGTGGTCAGAAGGAAAATAATTCAATAAACCTCCTCCTCAGTGATCTGCTTCCTTTTATCCGAAGGGATAAAAGGAAGCATGTTTCTCATTTAAACGTGTCATTATCCCAGTATTATGAACTCAAACCTGAATTAGGGGAAGGGAAAGGTGCGATAACTTCAAATGATGCAACTGTTTTCAGACAAACTTCTGTGAGATGTAGGAATGGAAAAGTGGCATTATTTGGGCAATAATATAGGAGAGGATGATATGAAGACTGGGGAAGATGGAGGTAGACTATTCGCTTCAGCCCAGTGCAAGTCCAGGTACAGAGGACTTTGATGGGCAGAGCGCCAAAAACCAAGTTCTGTGTGGATAATAGGCATCTGACCAGAGGAAGAGGTTTTTCTTATGACACTCATTAAACAACCCCTTCAGGTTTCAAAAGATAAGAAAAGAGAACATGGAGAGGAGCTATTATTTGTAATAATGGTTGCAAAAAGGTAAACTTCGCTGTCACATGACTTCATTTTTACTTTCAGTCCACTATGACCCAAGGTTTCACATAGTCCTTGGATTTGAAGAGTTCACTACCTACCAGTAGTATATTAAAGAGATTTTGAAGCCAAAATGTAAAGATTTCAAATATTCCTAGAATAGGTTTGTATAGAGAAAGTAAATGAAAAAAGAAAGTGTAACAAATGAGGTATTTGGGAACTTTTAAAAGATAAACTATTACCATAAAAGGGTACAGAGAAGTAATTTGGATAAGCAAATTTTAAAAAGAACTCAAATAAAAGACTGCTGGAGATTATCATTTACATCAAAAAAGAAAGAAAATGAATTATTAGCTTATTGAATTCCTTGTAGCTGTGCAAGTTTTTACTAAAAAGTAAAAGGAAACATTTTCTCATATAGGCACTTCACCAATCAGAATCAGCAAAATCCATTTAGAAACATACTGACCTTTAGTTTGAGAGGAGATTACATAAAATATAATGCAGAAAATATTGTTTTAAAAATTTGTCATAATTTTGATGACATAGTTTTTATTTTGACCTCTACTATTGATAAGTTTGCTAATTAAGGAAGTCCTTAAGTCACCTGTAAGATTTTTAATACATGAACTTTCAACTTGAAAGAAATTATACAAATATAGGATTAATTTTCAACCTATTTATTAGTAGTTATTTGTTACTATTATTAAAGCATTAGGTTTTCACATTGAAAAATGGGCAAAATACTGAAAAAAGTGTTTTCAAAATGTTTCTGTAAATATACACACATATACGTAAAATTAAGTACATTGTTTGTAGCAAAAATCCTTGTATTCCCTTAATGCTTTTATAATTTTTATACTTAATAGTCTCTAGATGTCAAATTAGGTGGAATTCTAGGAAGAATCATTAAAGATGATCTTTTTGAAGTATAATTCTGAACACCTGATCCATTCTGGCTCATAATTTTATTCATTTTATAATTTTTTTGTAATGATAGGAACCGTTAGATTCAGTATTTTGGGTTTTTTTTGATCAGGAGGTGTTAGACTTAATTGCCTGAAGTGGTACTGTTTGTTCTCTGTGAAATATGGTGAGCATCACCTTACTTTTTTATTAAGTGTATATTTATAACCTTGAGAAGCAAATGTACTGTATCCACATGGCTAGCATTTATTGTTTTATGTTCTGCACGCAAAGCTGCTTTCCTTAATAATAAGAAACAGCTGTTGTAAGCACAACAATGAATGCAATGGGTCATACATGCCTAAATTAGATACAAAGGGAGCCAAGCAGGGCTAAACTCTTTAATTCTGTCTCACTCTTCCATGATTGATGCTCTCTAAAAAGAGCAGTTAAACACTGTGTTGAGATTTAACAGATGCTAAAAGCAGACTATTTCAGCGTACATTTGTTAGGCAGCTGTGTTTTACACCAGCAGTGATTACAATGGGGAATCAATGTTTCCATGACAGTAAGACTGACAGAACTTACATGCAGCAAACTAAGGTAAAATAATGGAAAATATTAGTGCAGTTCACAAATACAATCAATCATTTCTATAGTATATATCTATATTAATGTATAAGTTAGATATCAGTACATTGGTTGTTAGCTTTATATATATACATATATATATATATACACACACACATAAAATCTAAAGCTCTATTCTTGGCATAAATGATAATTAAATTACTGAATCATGTAGAATGGTAATTATAAGACATATGGAGCTTTGCATATTTTGAGAAAAAATAGAAATAAGCTTAGAACTTATGTCCTGTGGTACATTAGAATAGCCACAAATTTTGCTTCTATTTAAACCTCTGCTTTCATGGATTTAAAAGTCATCTTTCAATCCTATATTTCATCTTCTAAATCTTTCACATTAAGAAAATTTTGACAGACAATGAAGTCATTTCTGATGCTCCAAATCTACTTTGGAAGGAGAGAAACTTTATATAAAATAATGTCTACAGAAGATTTACACACAATAGTTTCAAAAATGTACAGTTAAATATACAGACTTTTTTCATCTTGGCTATTATGAATAATGCTTCAGTGAAAATGGAAGTGTGTGTATCTCATCAAAATCCTGTTTTCAATTATTTTTGGAGAAATACCTAGAAGTGGGATTGCTGGATTATATGTTATTTTTATTTTATTTTTTTGAGGAATCTCCATTCTGTTTTAAATAGTGGCTGCACCATTTTACATTTCCACCACAGAGCACAGCAGTTATAAATTCTCCATATCCTCACAATCATTCATTGTTTCCAATGGTTTTATAATAACAGCTATCCGAACATACATGAGGTAATATTTCATTGTAGTTTTGCTCTGCATTTCCCTGATGATCTGTGATGTTGAGCATGTTTTAATATGCTTGTTGGTCATTTGTATGTCAACCTAAACATCTATCAATTAATGAATGAAGAAAATATGATATATACATGCAATGGAATATCATTTAGCCTTAAAAATGGAGGAATCCAGTCATATGCTAAAACAATACATGATTCCTCTTATATGGGGTGTCTAAAATAGTTAAAGTTCATAGAGGCAGAAAGTAGAATTGTTGTTGCCAAAGATGTGAGCCAATAGAAGAATGAGAAGCTTCTGTTCAATGGGTTTCTGTCAATCAAGACAGAAAAGTTCTAGTAATCTTCTGTATAACAATATGCATATAGTTAACAGCCCTTTACTGCACACTTAAAGTTTTGACAAGGGGGTAGATTTAATGTTACATATATTTTTTAACCCAGAAATTAGAATAACAAAAAGAATGGAGTTTTGCACATATTACCATTCACATGATTATTAGCACATAATTTTTTTTAGTTTTATGAAATATTTCTAATATGTGTATTTCATAAAGAGTATCAGTCTTCTCTGGCTGCCATAACAAAATACCATTCATTGAGTGATTTAAACAAGAGACATTGATTTTTACATGTGTTGTAAGTTCATAGTCATGGTTCCCATAAATCTTGTTTCTGGTCAGGGCTCTCTTCCTAGTTTTTGTGCCCCAGTCAATGAGACACAGTAAAGTTCTTCAATATTTTTATTTTTTTCTTGTCTTCAAAGTGGATGAATTTATGGGAGAAGGGCATTGAAGCATGTTAATGTCATGTGTCTAATCAATCGCCAGCCCAGGATTGATGCTCGGGACTGGTGCAGCGAGATTTCCTGGGGGGGAGGGAGGAGGGAGGGGGGACCCGGAGGGGAAGCATATGTAAACCCATGGTGATATCATAAAAATGTATGGCAAAAACAATAATAAAAAAAAATTAATAAAAAAAAAGTAGATGAATTTAAATAATCTACCTTCAATTTCATGAAATCCATTTTTTTTCTTATTTCCATTGTTGTGTTAAACCTCTCAACAACAACAACAACAACAAATTATTATTATTATTGTTTTTTGGTATCATCTTTTGTACTTTCAATTCTGGAATGTCTAATGGTCATTTTTTGAATGTTTTAGTTTTCTTTTCTCTGTTGAGATTCTCCAAGTATTTTCTTTTTATCTCTATCTTGTCCCTCAAAATTTATACATGTTTTGTTAACACTTGACAAAGTTTTTCTTAGATATATATATATATATATATATATATCTGAATCATTTTGGTGTCAGGTTTTTTTCAGTTTTTTCCTGATTATCATATTTTCCTGAGTCTCTGCTTAACTAGTCATTTTTGTCTACTGTCTGCTTGACATTATGCATTTCAACTTGTAGGCTACTTAGATTATATTGCCTTCCATTAATATTAAGATGTTATGCTGATAAACCTATTCATTTACTTTTGTTAGAAATATTTTTTACATTGGCTTTCTACAATTGAATAAACTTTATTTTACTTCCAGTTGGGTTCATAGTTAGGTCAAAAAGCAATAAATACCAGAAGTATTTTAAGCAAGAATTGATCTGATTAAAATAGTAATTTCCTTACAAATTGTTGGAAGGGCTAAAGGGGAAAAGGTCAAGAAAATTGCTGTTAATTCTCAGATTTAAAGAGAGTTTTTAGGGAATCAGAAAGATACCACATATCCTTAAGCACAAGATTTTCCCAGGTATTTAGGAAAAAAGTCAGGCTTTTCATAGGAGATATTAAAAATTTTTTTAATATCTTTTTTTTTTTTTTTTTTTTTTCTTTCTGGAGAAAGATTAGTGTCTTCCAAACATCAAATGAGTAGCTAGCTTGCAGATAGATGGGGAACAGTGGAAACAGTGACAGACGGTTTTTGGGGGGGGGGCTCCTAAATCACTGCAGATGGTGACTGCAGCCATGAAATTAAAAGACGCTTATTCCTTGGAAGAAAAGTTTTAACCAACCTAGACAGCATATTAAAAAGCAGCGACATTACTTGCCAACAAAGGGCCATCTAGTCAATGCTATGGTTGTTCCAGTAATCATGTATGGATGTGAGAGCTGGACTATAAAGAAAGCTGTGCCCCGAAGAATTGATGTTTTTGAACTGTGGTGTAGGAGGAGACTCTTGAGAGTCCTTTGGAACTCAAGGAGATCCAACCAGTTCGTCCTAAAGGGAATCAGTCCTGAATTCCTGCATATTCATTGGAAGCAAGGATGCTGAAGCTGAAACTCCAATACGTTGGCCACCTGGTGTGAAGAACTGAGTCATTAGAAAAGACCCTGATGCTGGGAAATATTGAAGGCAGGAGAAGGGGACAACAGAGGGTGAGAAGGTTGGATGGCATCACCAACTCAGTGGACATGAGCTTGAGTAAACTCTGGGAGCTGGTGATGGACAGGGAGGCCTGGGCTGCTGCAGTCCATGGGGTCACAAACAGTTGGACATGACTGAGCAACTGAACTGAACTGAAGCTAGCTTCCAAACTGGCTCTGGAACACAGCTGGAAGAAAGATTTTGTGAACAGTCCCTGTCATGTGTCTTGCCCCTGTCCTACATGTGATCTATGATTTGTCATAATCTTCATAAAATTACATTTGAGTTTTCCAATGCTATCCTGTTGTATTCATAGTGTGTGTGTGTGTTTAACTGAGTCATCCTTTTTCTATTTGATTGTTGTTCTTTGTTCAATTGTTAAGTTGTGTCCAACTCTTTGTGACACCAGGGGATGCAGCATGCCAGGCTTCTCTGTCCTTCAGTATCTCCCAGAGTTTGCTCAGATTCATATTTATTGAGCCAGTGATGCTGTCCAATTATCTCATCCTCTGCTGCCTCCTTCTCCTTTTGCCTTCAATCTTTCCCAGCATCAGGATCTTTTTCAATGAGTTGCCTCTTCGCATCAGATGCCCAGAGTATTGGAGCTTTAGGTTCAGCATCAGTTCTTCTCTTGCAGGAAGGAGGACCCTTTTCAGGGCTGAAACTGGGCTCTTGTCTAACACTCAGAAATTAATTGTCCGAGGAGACACATGTGGTGTCTCCTTTTGACCTTTCCTGAACTCTTACGATTGGAGGTGGCTTGTCAGTTCCGTGTTCCTTACCAGGACCTCCTGTCGTAAAACAACTCATGCAAATGGTTACTATGATGCCTGGCTAGGCTGGGTGGTTTCAGTCAGTGTGCTTCCCCTAACACTTCCAGTGAATATTCAGAGTTGATTTCCTTGACTTGTTTGATCTTGTTAAGGTCCAAGGGGCTCTCAAGAGTCTTTTCCAGCACCATAATTCGAAACCATCAATTCTTCTTAAGAGCTTCATAAAGAGCTCAGTCTTCTTTATGGTCTAACTCTGACCTCTGTACATGACTACAGAAAACACCATAGCTTTGACTAGATGGACCTTTATTGGTAAAGTGATGTTTCTGTATTTTATTATGCTATCTAGGTTTCTTATAGCTTTGCTTAGTCTGTGGAATATTTTACACAATAAGGATTAAGTAAATATATCACATGATCAAGAAATTAAAGAATAAAGGAAGAATTGAGGTAAGCAGCTGTGACAAACTCACTTTGGAATAATGGATTTTCCTTCTTATATTTTTAATACCTGAAACCAATATCTAAAACAACTACTGCTTGTGTCTTTCTTTCCCGCAGCAAGTGCAGAAAATAAATTTTGTGTATAGGAGCAGTGGAGACTTCCTAAATTCCAAGATATTACTAACAGTTTAGTAAACTATTAATATATATTTTTCACTTGATCCCTTACTCTTGCTTCCAGAGTTGGTGATAGAGCTCAATAATAGGAAATCGAATCTCAACTGTACATAAAATACCAATAACAGCAATAACAGGAAGGTCAAAACAATTTGATGAGTAAAGGAGAAATCTCTTTCAAAAATCGTGTTGGTCAATAGGATGTCACTACAAAGATAAAGTCATCCTCTCATTTTTATACCATAGGTGAGAAATATTAATAGGTGTGATAAGTTATGAAGCTCAACATAAGAGTTAAAAAACACAATTTATGGAATGTAACACTGGATAAAAACATTGAGATATTAGGTTAGGCAATGAATTCTTATGGGGTATAATAGGCATAAACTATACATTTCTGTGAAGAAAGTTAGATTTTATGAAGATTAAAATTTTCAGATCACCACAAAAGAAAAGAAACATCATAAGATAATAAATTATTTACATTTTTGGAGAGTATATTTCAAAAATAAAAACCCAACTATGTCAACTTTCAAAAACTGAAGAAGAATCAAACCAGCATTTTCCAAAATAGTATATACAAGTGGCCAAGAAATATAAAAATGTATGGAACATCATTAAGGATATACAAATTAAAACTATAATAAGATATCACTACACAAGTTAAAATGAAAAAACAAATTGACAACATCGAATTTCAGAAAGGTTGCAGGAGTAACTGCAAGTCTGATATTTTTGTCTGTACTCTAAAGTAATATAACCACTTTGGAGAAGAGTTTAGTAATTTCTTGAAAGAAATTAAGCAATTTAAGAATTCTTGTTGTACATTTGTTGTTGTTTAGTCGCTCAGTTGTGTCTGACTCTTTGCGACCCCACGGACTTCATTCAGCATGCTAGACTTCCCCTTCCTTCTCCATTTCCTGGGGCTTGATCAAACTCATGTTCATTGAATCAATCATGCCCGTCATCTATCTGGACTTCTGTCATCCCCTTCTCCTCCTGCCTTCAATCTTTCCCAGCATCAGGGTCTTTTCCAATGAGTTGGCTTTTCATATCAGGTGGCCAAAGTATTAGAGTTTCAGTTTTAGCATCAGTCCTTCTAATAAGTATTCTGGACTGATTTCCTTTAGGATTGACTGGTTGGATCTCTTTGCTGTCCGAGAGACTCTCAAGAGTCTTCTCCAACACCACAGTTAAAAAGTATCAATTTTTTGGCATTCAGCTTCTTTATGGTCCAACTCTCAGATCCATACATGACTACTGGAAAAACTATAGCCTTGACTAGATGTACCTTTGTTGGCAAAATAATGTCTCTGCTTTTTAATATGCTGTCTAGGTTGGTCATAACTTTTCTTCAAAGGAGCAAACTTATTTTAATTTCATGGCTACAGTCACCATCTGCAGTGATTTTGGAGCCAAAAAAAAAAATAAAGTCTGTCACTGGTTCCATTGTTTCTCCATCTACCTGCCAAGAAGTGATGGGACCAGATGTTATGATCTTCATTTTTTGATAGTTGTATTTTAAAGCCGGCCTCTCTCATTTCACCTTCATCAAGAGGCTCTTTAGTTCCTCTTCATTTTCTGCCATAAGAGTGGTGTCATTTGCATATCTAAGGTTTTTGATATTTCTCCCTGCAATCTTGATTCCAGTAGGTGCTTCATCCAACCAGCCATTTTGCATGATGCACTCTGCATATAGGTTAAGTAAGCAGGTTGACAGTAAAGGAGGATTGACATACTCCTTTCCCAGTTTTGAACCATTCTGTTGTTCCATGTCTGGTTCTAACTGTTGCTTCTTGACCTGTGTACAGATTTCTCAGGAGGCAGGTAAGGTGGTTTGGTATTCCCATCTCTATGAATTTTCCACAGTTTGTTGTGATCCACATAGTCAAAGGCTTTAGCATAGTCAGTGAAGCAGAAATAGATGTTTTTTATGTAATTGTATTGCTTTATCTATGATCCAATGAATGTTGGCAATTTGATCTCTGCTCTACATACTTAACAAATATTAATGAGAATATACATTCAGAAAACAATGTATATTGAAATTGTCATAATAGCCATACTCACATTCTCCCAAAATTGGAAACAAACTAGATTTCCATAAACAGGAACAAGCAAATTCCACTGTATGTATTTATATAGTGGAATGTAGCACAGTAATTAAAAGTAATAAACTACTGATCTATGTAACAACATGGATAGAACATGTGCTCTGATCTGTGCGCTATGAGTCCATTTATCAGAAAAGTTGAATAGGTCATAGGTCTGTTTCACATTGATGGAGGCAGGATTATTAAAAGGCATTGATTATTAGGTCTCAACTTTAAATTAACTTTTACCTATACCCAATTGTGTGAGGAAATAGGGAAGAAATCCTTAAAAAGGAGTCTATTAGACCAAAGAAAATATACTTATCAACCCTGACACAAGAGAAAGAGCTATGTTCTTCAGGGAAACTTGAAACCAGACACTCTAAAACTAGCTGATGATTCTTGGGCTTCCCTGCATGAATCCTGGTGGGTCTGGATAAACTGAAAGGTAAATAAAATATTTTAAAGAATTAAAACTAAATTTAATTGCTCATAGTTTGCATGGTGGCCTGCACCATGCAATCAGCCCAAATTACTGCAGTAGGTTACATACTGATAACTTTGATAGCTGAAACTTCAGGCCAATCAGATCACTTTTAGTGTCAAATACTGGAAGAGTTACATCAGGTACTCCCTTCAGCAAGGGCCTTTGATACAGTTATTTGGAAACTATCATCTCCCTCTACTTCCCTGCCTCACCCTAGCCACTGCTTACTCTTACATGAGGGAGGTTTCTAATCTCAGAAAGATTATCTCTGCAGTCGGGATGCTTAGGTTTTATATCATAACACAAACCTATGCAGATGTAAAAAGTTTGTCTAGTTCCTCCTTATCATGTCAAACATGTCTCCTTATGGCAAGTCCATTCCTTTGCCCATTCAGACAATTCCTCCAGGTGTAAAAGTAACTGGTATCTTATTCTTTATTCACCATATTAGTTTGTTATTACTGCTCTTGTCTTTTTATTACTGCTATTATCTCACATCTCTAAAGGTTCAAAATCCAGGTGTAGAGAGAGTGGGTTCCTTTTGAGGGCTGTTAGGGAAGGATATGTCCCAAACCTTTCTTCTTGGTTTGGGGATAGCCATCTTCTCTACATCTCTTCATGTCATCTTCTTACTATACTTATGCCTCTTTGTCTAAATTCCCCCTATTCAGTTGGTAAAGAATCTGCCTGTAAGGCAGGAGACCCCAGTTCGATTCCTAGGTTGGGAAGATCTGATGGAGAAGGGATAGGTTACCCCTCCAAAATTCTTGGACTTCCCTTGTGATTCAGCTGGTAAAGAATCTGTCTGCTATGTGGGAGACCCGGGTGCTATCCCTGGTTTGGGAAGATCTGCTGGAGAAGGGAAAGGCTACCCACTACAGTATTCTGGACTGGAGAATTCCATGGACTATACAACCCATGGGGTCACCAAGAGTCAGACATGACTGAGCGAATTTCGCTTAAATTTTCATATTGGATTAGGGCCCACCTTATGGACCTTCAGTTCAATTGAGTTCATTTCAGCCTCTCAGTTGTGTCTGACTCTGCAACCCCATGGACTGCAGCACGCCAGGCCTCCCTGTCCATCACCAACTCCTGGAGTCCACCCAAACTCCTCTTGCCTTCAATCTTTCCAACATCAGTGTCTTTTCAAATGAGTCAGTTCTTCACATCAGGTGGCCAAAGTATTGGAGTTTCAGCTTCAACATCAGTTCTTCCAGTGAACATTCAGGTCTGATTGAATACTCATACCTGAATGTTCAGGTCTCATGAACATTCAGGAGAGTAAAAAAGTTGGCTTAAAACTCAACATTCAGAAAACTAAGATCATGGCATCTGGTCCCATCACTTCATGGCAAATAGATGGGAAAACAATAGAAACAGTGACAGACTTTATTTTGGGGTGGCTCCAAAATCACTGCAGATGGTGATTGCAGCCATGAAATTAAAAGACAGTTTCTCCTTGGGAGAAAAGTTATGACCAACATAAACACCATATTTGGATGTGAAAGTTGGACTATAAAGAAAGCTGAGCACCGAAGAATTGATGCTTTTGAACTGTGTTGTTGGAGAAGACTCTTGAGAGTTTCTTGGACTGCAAGGAGATCCAGCCAGTCCATCCTAAAGGAGATCAGTCCTGGGTGTTCGTTAGAAGGACTGATTTTGAAGCTGACACTCCAATACTTCAGCCACCTGGTGCAAAGAGCTGACTCATTTGAAAAGACTCTGTTGCTAGGAAAGATTGAAAGTGAGAGGAGAAGGGGATGACAGAGGATGAGATGGATGCATGGCACCACCGACTCAATGGCCATGGGTTTGGATGTTCTCCGGGAGTTGGTGATGGACAGGGAGGCCTGGCGTGCTGTGGTTCATGGGATCGCAAAAAGTTGGACATGACTGAGCATCTGAACTGAACTGACAGGGAATAGAAGATGTGATTTTGTGGAAGGTGAATGGCCACCAAACTATTTAGTCCAGATGTGACTGTTGGAGTTTCCATTTTCATGTGCTGAAGGGCTTGTAGGGTGACTCCTTGGAATGTATCCCATGACAGTGACTTTTCTACAACCGTCATGGTCATTAAAACTTCGTGCCTGTGTCTGTCTTGATAATAGGCAGGCAATTCAATTTTGGCAAAAGAGATATGCTTTAAAATTTCTTTACTTCTTAAAACTTCAAAGATAATCCCTTTTACTGACTCTGGTTGTTATTATATCAGAAACTATGCTTACAAAGTAGGAGACATACTGCTACCAACCTTATGATATTTTCCAATGATGTCAAATTGAAAGGTAGAAAAAAATCTGGGTTCTTCACGAACATGCTGAGGCACTGAGTCAACTCTGGAGACCATCCTTTCCATAGGTTTTTATTTCCAATGGCTGTATTTATTTTCTATACATTTGAGTTTCTATCTTGTCATTTCCTTTCAGATTAAAAGACATTTTATCATTTCTTGAAGTGACAGACTCTCAGCTTTCATTTTTCTAAAAGTGTCATTTAAACCTTGCCTTTCAAGGGTATTTTCACTGTATATGAATTTTTTGTCAACAGTTTTATTTCTTTCTTTCCTTCTGCTCTCTCTCTTTTTTTAACTTTCAGAACTTAAAAAGGTCACTCAATTGATTTTTGGCCTCCGCTATTTCTGATGAAAAGTCAACAGAACTTTATTCTCTGTTACCATGTATATAACACGTCTTTTTTCTCCTATGGATCTTGTTGAGGCTTATTGTTAGGCTTCTCTGGGTATGAGTAGAGAATACATCTATCTCTAAAGTAATGTTTCTCAGCCTTGGTATTATTCACATTTTGGATCAGGTAATTTTTTGTTGCTGGGGCTGTTGTGTGAAAAAAAGGTTGATTCACAACATCTTTGTTCCACAAAGGACCGATATCACTTAACAAGTTGTGACAATCAAAAATGCCCCCAGACATTGCCAAATGTCCACTGGTTGTCAAAACTGCATCATTCACCTTCTCTGCCATTAGGAACTAGTGCTCTAGAATATGGTCCTTGTTACAAATATATGGTGGTCTTTCTGCTATCTCAGCTGGATGCCATGAAAGTATTATATTAAGTGCAAAATGAAGACCCATCCTGACTTTTCCCTGAGCAGACAAAACCATTTAAGCCACACAAGCAAGCCAAATGTATTTCATGAACATACGTAAAACTTGGGCTTCCCAGGTGGCATTAGTGGTAAAGAACCTGCCTGAAATGAAGAAGACGCTGATTCCATCCCTGGGTTAAGAATATCCCTTGGAGGACAAAATGGCAACCCACTTCAGCATCACTGCCTGGGGAATCCCATGGATAGAGGAGCCTGGTAGGCTATAGTTCATAGGGTCACAAAGAATCAGACATGACTGAAATGAATTATCATGCATACACACAAAACTTAATTTTGATTATATCTTGTAAATGCCCTGACAATTACAAAAGAAACTTAAGTCATCTTCCTGAAAATGCTATAAGATAATCATTTGTAACCAAAATCCCCATTGTAATAATCAACCTGGAAATCCTCCTCATGATAATCACTCATTGTGAAGGTTAAAAAACTTCCTCATTTTCACTTTATAAAACATCTTGTACCTTCATGTGCTGAAATTCCTATCAGTTTTAAATGCGAAGGCTCCCAGTTCACAAACTGTTCTTGCATACACAATAAACTCATACTAAATATTATTTATTGATTTGGTAGCTTTAAGTCTGCTGTCTTGGGACATGGGGCAAATGTTTATTAATTATGATAATTCTGGTTGGGCCACAACTCGAATCTTTCCATTTTCTGTTCTTTTTTTTTTAATTTGTTTATCTTAATTAGAGGATAATTACTTTATAATATTGTAGTGGGTTTTGCCATACATTGCATGTACCAGCCATGGGTGTATGTGTGTCTCCCATCCTGAACCCCCCTCCCACTTCCTTCCCCATCCTATCCCTCAGGGTCATCCCAGTGCACCAGCCCTGAGCACCCTGTCTCATGCATCAAACTTGGACTGGTGATCTATTTCACATATGGTAATACACATTTAAATGTTATTCTCTCAAATCATTCCACCCTTGCCTTCTCCCACAGAGTCCAAAAGTCTGTTCTTTACATCTGTGTCTCTTTTGCTATCTCACATATAGGGTCATCATTACCATCTTTCTAAATTCCATATATATGCATTAATATACTGTATTGGTGTTTTTTTCTGACTTAATTCACTCTGTATAACAGGCTCCAGTTTCATCCACCTCATTAGAACTGACTCAAATGCATTCTTTTTAATAGCTGAGTAATATTCCACTATGTATATGTACCACAGCTTTCTTATCCATTTGTCTGCCAATGGGCATCTAGGTTGCTTCCATCCATGTCCAAGATATTGTAAACAGTGCTGCGATGAACATTGGGGTACATGTGTTCTTGGCCATGCAAAGTCTAGTTTAAAAGTATAGTTTAAAAGAATCTGTTGCCACTTTCTGGAAAATCTCAACTCATCTTACTCTCTGAAAGTACAGCCTGCCTCTCAGTCATGACCTTGCAACAAGCCCCTTCATGTGCTTCTCAAGCCCTCCCTTTTTGTAATTCCTCCTCTGATGTTCCATCTCACAGGTCTGATCATCACCTTATCAATTCAGCAGAACCACTGTGCTATATTCAGACCCTAGTTTTCTCCAATGTGGTCAGGAAATTGACTCATGTCAGCGAAGTGGGCATTTGTGCCAAAGTTGACTTTGTAAACTTCCCTTTTCTCAGAGTCATAATGTTACTTTGCTTATTGACCTAAAAATAATTTTATTTTACACAGTGTCCATTTTAAAATTGTTTACTGTAGGAAAACTAGTCCAGCTCCAGGTACTGAACCATTTCCAGAAGCATATTTAGGTTATTTAGATTTAGTAAGTATTTATTCACATTTTCTTCACATCAGAATATGATTAGTTGCTCCTTTTTTTTGCATTTTCAGCTGAAAATGCAAAAAATATTAAGATTCATCATATTTGTTTAATTTTTATCATTACCAACTTGATTATTAGTGATTACCCATTTCTGGATCTTCTCTCTTTAATTTGTGTGATTGGCTTCAAAGAAAACTTTGCATCTTTTCAATTATTTTATATCAAAGGCTCTTCCTTTTCCTCCAGTTCTTTCCAGTCCTTGATGCCAAAAGTCCTCCAGCTGTTGGATAGTATAAGGATTTTCTTTTCTAATTTCTCATTTAGCTATCCTACAGAAAAGATACTAGGAAAGGAAGAGTTCTTATTTTTCCCTACTCTCACTTCTCAAAGGAAAAATGAAAAACATTCCTTGGACCCACTGGGATAAAACCTCAAATATTTTTATTCCCACCACAAGGCAGTATTTTCTCACTATAGCCTATAGTCTGAAGTGAAAAAAAAATTACATATTTGTTTGAATTTTGCCCTGTTTCTACAGAAAATGCCTGTTGCTAATTAAACATTCTTTATTAAATTATTCAGCAACAATTCAGCTACAGTTTTCCTTAGACCTTTCATTTTACTAATGTTTTGATATAAATGTAAAAGTTGGAATAGTTTTTTGAAGAAGTAACAAGTTTACCTTATTATTAAACTGTATAAATCAGTATGTACTGAAAGCCTGTTACTCTAAGCAAGATACTTATTTGGTTTCTTAATGGGAAAGCAAGAAGAAGAATAAGTAATTTAGGAAGAAATAAAAAGTGGAAAGAAGAAAGTGTTTAATGTGGAAAGTGCAAGTGAAAGCCACTCAGTGAGTGGTGTCTGACTCTTTGTGACCCCATGGACTATACAGTCCATGGAATTCTCCAGAATACTGGAAAGGGTAGCCTTTCCCTTCTCCCCAGGATCTTCCCAACCCAGGAATTGAACCCAGGTCTGCTGCATTGCAGGTAGATTCTTTACCAGCTGAGTCACCAAGGAAGTCCAAGAATACTCGGTTGGGTAAACTGCAGAGTAAATCTTATAAACTGGATGTGAGTTATGGCATGCAATATTTTATATTAGGAAAGAGGTGCACAGGCTTAGTGGACAGATTAGAATATTTCCTCTTGAAAGTAGGGGAAAGACAAGGGACACTATTAAAAGTTATTTGAAATCTGAATTTCATTATCATTCCTTGTAGTTTATTTTGTATGTGTCTGCTCAGTCTCTCAGTTATATCTGGTTCTTTGCAACCCCTTGTACTATAACCCACCAGGCTCTTGTGTCCCTGGGATTTTCCAGGCAAGAATACTGGAGTGGGTTACCATTTCTTTCTCCAGGGAATCTTCCCACTCAGGGACTGCACCTGTATCTCTTGTGTCCACCTCTTGTGTTTACCATGGCATTACCTGGAAAGCCCTTCATATTGAACATGACCTATAGACAAATTTTGTAAAGGTTTCTGCCATATGAATAAACGATGTCCTATTTCATTATTCAGTTGGGATCATCTGAGTGGATTTCTGAAAAAGAGCAATACATCTGTGCCTTTATTACTCTCTTGTTCACAATTTCTCTCATTGGTTTCTTGGTTTTTACATCTTTAACCCTTTTTTGCCTCTATCACTATAAATATAGACCTTTCTCAACAATTTATGCTCTTTCTCAGTTAAAATTTTGTACTTCTTCCTTCCTTTCTTCCTCTCTTTTCTCCTTTGATAAAAAACAAAGACTCACTTGAGCCAGCTCAGACAAGTGGTTTTTATATGGGTACATGCTGTAATATCACAGAAACCCACAAACACACCAAAATACATCCAGACCTCTTATGGAGTACCACTGGGATTTGAAAGCCATTAAGAACTCAGACTTCTATTTATCATGGGCCAGAATTTCTTTCAGTCACTATCTTTCTGTTCTTCTCCAAGTGTCTGAAATTTTTATATTTTTATGTCAAGTGCTCAGTAGCAACTGGCTCATCTCATGAATTCTAATTACAAGTTTCTATAATATAAATTTAATTGCCCTAACTCATATTTTTTCCCCAGGACTTTAAAAGGCATATGGGGCTGGTGATTCATTTCACATATGATAATTTACCTGTTGATGCATGATACAGGGTGCTCAGGGCTGGTGCACGGGGATGACCCAGAGGGATGGAATCAGGAGGGAGGTAGGAGGGGGGTTCTGGAAGGGGAACACATGTATACCCATGGCAGATTCATGTTAATGTATGGCAAAATCAACACAATAATGTGAAGAGCATAAATAAATCAATAAATATATTAAAAAAAGGCATATGGGGCAAAGCAGCCTCTATCATTAAAAGAGCTGTTAAGGCTTATACATTTTTGTATACTCATCACTTAGCTCTCCTCCTCTCTTGTTCCATTTATGGCATTTCTCTGTTTTAGATGCTCATGGCCTCCAGCCTAACTATTACAATGTCTTCCACCTGATTTCCATACCTATACCCTCTCATTGCCACACTACATCCTCCAGGAAACCATGAAAGTAGACTTCATTTCTTTAAGAAGTGAGGATTATGTCTGTAGGATATTGATGAGAATAGGAAAGAAGAATAGGACACATGATTGGAAATATTACAGACCTTGAATTCAAGTAGAACAGAGCTGGAATCTCGGTTCTCTTATGAATTGCTTGCTTCTAAGAATGTTGTTTAATTTCCAAAAGCTTTAGTTTCTTTATCTGAAGAAAATATGGATGTTTGCAGTTAAAATAAAATCCAAGAACTACTCAGGGAAGAGGCTAAGAAACCAGATAATATGCTTTTTCATGAATTTGCAAAGCCCAGTGACTATTCCGGCTCTTGACCTAAGAGCTACAATTTTTGATTTGTCAGTATTATACACTGAGAAATCATACACTCAGTATGATTTCAAAGTGACTCCTTCTGTAATCGTATTGCTATTTTTGTGTCTTTGTTCATCATGTTCAGTTGTATCTGACTCTTTGCAACCCCATATACTGTAGCCCACCAGACTCCTCTGTTCATGGCATTTTCCAGGCAAGTGCACTGGAGTGGGTTGCCATTTCCTTCTCCAGGAGATCTTCCCAACCTAGGGATCAAACCTGCATCACCTGTGTTTCTTGCATTGCAAACAGATTCTTTACCCGCTGAGCCATCGGGGTTAAATATTTTTACTTCACTACCATTTTACAAATATGCTCTTTTCTTCAAATGACTTATTGGAAATTCAAAATAAGATTTAAGTGCTAAAGAGGACAAACTTGCTATAGATATTTACACTAAAATATTATTTATTTTTCCAAATAATATGTTATTTATTTGGAGAAGGAAATGGCAACCCACTCCAGTGTTCTTGCCTGGAGAAACCCATGAATGGAAAAGCCTGGTGGGCTACAGTCCATGGGGTCATAAGGAGTTGGACATGACTGAAGCGACTGAGCACGTTATATACTTGTGAGTATCAGAATGCCTCTGGGGTTAGCTGTCCTGTTTATCATTCTGAAAAAATATTTTCACCTCAGAATGAGAACAGAGCTCTCCACAAGGTTTTTCCAGTTGTGGGTATGTTTTGTGCTATTTGCGGCATCTGAACAGTAATATACTGTGGTTAGTCAAAACTCTAGTGGCTGTCATCAGTGGGAAAGGTGGTATAGAGGACATTAATTTGAGGCAAGGAAATAGTAATGGCCTGCAACATGGATTTCATTTTTATTTAGATAGTAATTTTCTGAGTCAATAATAGCATTTGTGGTGCCATTCATTGGAGATTTGGTTTCTATAAAATTTCCAATTACAGATGGTATTAATTTCCCTCAGAAGCCACAGACTACAACATCTTGCAGGATTGTTGACTTATCTCTCTCAGAATATCATACAAAATTCTATTTTGAGTGAGAAAAGAGCAAAATAGACAATCTAGAAATAAATGATTGCTCTGAAAATTAAGCACTTTTGCTTTAATGCAAAACTCTGGTTTCAGATCTAAAATTGAATTTTATGGTAACTGAAAACTAACAACCAAAATGTGTTTTTTCATGTGCTCTCATGTCTTGTGCCCTATATATTACTTCTTCTATTCATATTACAAATTTCATTTAGTTTTTCATAATATACTATTTACAATTTAGAGTTTAGAAATAATATTATTCCAAATTTATGTTTAAAGTAAGGCAATTTAAAATTTATATAGAAGAGATCTTTGGACAGATGTTAAAAACTTTGGACTTTGTTTTTAGTAGCAAATGTTTACTCATATGACTATAAGAAAAAAAGTAGTATTTTTCAGGAAAACCATTGTCTCTGACAGTTCTTAACACTAGTCACGCATCTACAAGCTGTTACCGCCACTCAGCTATGTCTGAGTGTCCCTTGACTGGGCAAGCATCTAGGCCATTTACTTCATAAAAACTGTTCTTTTGGCCCTTGAGGGAAATCAATCCGATATGATCTCTAGTCTAGAATTTTAGTCACCCAAAACATTGGAAAACATAGACAAAATGGCTTCTAGTAATTTGCCTACACATTTGGGATTTCGTATCCATGAAGGGATAAAATCCTCCTGTGGTTGAAAGTTGTTCTAAAGAAAGCAGAGGAAATGTGCAAGGTCTTGGTATTGCAAGAGAGGTAATGGAAGGGTTTCTCCAAGTAAAATTGAAGTGACTCTATGTCCCCATAGAGCAGGCTTGAAATTTAGGCAAATGTCCAATGGAGAGAGAAGTTACTTAGTTTGAATTCATCAAAGTGATATCAAAATCCAGGAGCAGTGAAAGGAATGTCTGTGACCCAAATAGTCTTTGTTTTGGATACTATAAATGATGTGGAAAGAGCTGTCAGGATCCAAGTGTGTATACTGAGGAATCCTTATACCCTTTTCTTATATAATTGGAAAAGTATAAGCTATAAAGATGTATTGGTAATGACAGAGAATTCAATAGAAAGAAAAAAAAATCCATGAAATGGAAGCAACAGGATCAAAAGAGGCTGTGAGAAAATCTTAGTACAGCACCAAAAGGAGGATTCAGGATAACTTCTCATAGTCTTGGCTTATTTAAACCCTAGAATCAGTGAACAACTGGGCAAATGGGAATGACAGCAGCTCTTGTAAAACATAAAATAATAATAATAATTATAATAATAATAAAAGCTCCACAATGGATGAGTGAAAGGGTTAAGTCTGCCTAGGGATTTAAAGAGATGTATTTAGTGACTAGCCCTCTTTTCAGCTATATAACCTAACCCATGAAGGACTGAAATATTTTACTTGGACTGTTGTAGTTAGCCACAGAGAGAGTATAATCTTTCTGGGATTATGATTTGCCTGAATAATAAACTATTGGAAATGATGCAAAAGTGAAACTTATAATATTGTGTTACTTCTTCTATCTCCCCTATGATTTTATTGTGTCCCTATAATTGGTGTTCACTTTTTTAGTGTATCAGTTTAGTCTGAATATATTATATCAAATCTCTCAGGTTGGCAGTAATTTTGAATATTTAGACTGGATGGTGACCCAAACCGCTATTCCAAGTTTCATATAAATTTAAGATTCTACATTACAAAATATAAAGGAAAATGTGTTTCACATTCACAGACACTCTATTCCATACCTAATTTTCAAATTTAGAGTCGAATGACACTTTCAGTAAGCACTTTGTTAACTTTTGTGTAATCAACTTTTCTTCTATTCATTAATTGTACAAATGTTATTTTTGGAGTATTATAGATTTTAAAATCTCAGTTTGGATTCTGGATTTTTTAAAACAAATATACCTATGCATTTGCCTTTTAAAAACATGAAAAATAATATACAGAACGACAGTGCATAAAATTGTATGATGCTGTGTATCACATAACTAGAAAACCAATACCTGGATGACCACCATCTAGGTTGGAAAGAAACCTACAATCTTCCCAGAACCCTTCATGTGTTCTTGTTCCATGGTACCCTGCCCCTTAGGAATAACTACAATGCTAATTTTATTGGTAAATAGCTTCATTTATTTTTAACTTTTTAGTTTGTATTAGAGTATAGCTGATTAACAATGTTGTCATAGTTTCAGGTGAACAGCGAATGGATTCAGTCACACATATACACGGATCCATTCTCCCCCAAACTCCCTCCCATTTAGGAGGCCATATAACATAGAGCAAAGTTCATGTAATAGCTTCATATTTTTAAAATATTATAAAACATCCTGTATATATCCCCAAATGATCCATAAGTAACATCTGAAGACTCTGATGATAATCACTTCGTTTTCACTCACGTTTTTAACACCAGAATGGTCTTGTCCCCTCCACCCCAAATTCATATGTTGAAATTCTAACCCCCAGAAGGATGGTACTAAGAGATGGGGCTTTCAGTAGCCAGACTGTGGAAGCAGTAAAGAATCTGCCTGCCAATGAAGAAGATGCAAGAGATGCACATTTGATCACCGGGTTGGGAAGATCCCTTGGAGAAGGAAACGAGACACACTCCAGTATTCTTGCCTGGAAAATCCCATGGACAGAGAATCCTGGTGAGCTTGCAAAGATTCGGACATGACTGAAACTGCACATGCTAGGCTAGACTCACGAAGACAGAACTCTCATGAAAGGGGTTAATGCCTTGATTAAAAAGACCCCAGAAAGCCCCCCCGTGCCTTCCTCCATGGCAAGAGCTCAGGAAGAAGATGTGGCCTATCAAACAGGCAGGAGGCTGCCAGCAGACACTAAATCTGCCAGTGCCTTAACTGTGGACTTGCCAACCTTCAAGACTGAGAAATCAATGTTTATTATTTAAGTCACCGGTCTGTCGTATTTTTATTAAGGCATCCCAAACAATCTTAAACATTACCTATACATATGTGCCCCTAAAGATACACTATAATATTGTATTTGGACCTTCTTATAAATGTAATCATATTGAATATTTTGTCTTGTGTTTATGTCTTTCAATATTGTTTTTATAATATACATAAATATTTACATGTGGCTGGAGTTCAGTAAATTTAATTGTTGCATTTTTTAAATTCATTATAGCTCTATAACAATTTGTTCACTCTAATAACAATGAGCATTTCAACTTTTTTGAGATTTGGGCTAATATATACTAACAATGCTACTGAGGACAACCTTGACCTTTATTGTGGTATGCAAATATATGAGTTTCCTAAGAATATCCACCTCAGAGTAAAATTGTTGGGTCATGGATAAGTATATCCTCAGCATGATCACATAAAGCCAAACAGTATTTTTCAAAGAAGTTGTATTAAACATACTTCTATCAGGAGTGCTTCAGAGAACTCCTTGCTCAATGTTTTAGATGATAATGATCATTTTCACACTGTTTAGCTTCATAATAATCTGTTGTGGAAGCATTGCAAGTTCATAAATTTTCCTACTTACTGCTGAATATGATTGCCACTTGTTGTTACTTGATTCTTTGGATTTGTGGCTCAGAGAGTAAAGAATCTGCCTGCAGTGTGAGAGACCTGGGGTCCATTCCTGGGTTTGGAAGATCCCCTGGAGAAGAGGATGGCAACCCACTCCAGTATTCTTGCCTGGAAAACTCCATGGACAGAGGAGAATGGCAGGCTACAGTACATGGGGTTGCCAAGGGTTGAACGTGACTGAATGACTTCCACTTTCACTTCACCTTTTAATTTTGAAATAATTTTAGAATAAAGGAGAAATTATAAAGATAGTTACAGAGTTTAACTTTACCCTGTTTCTCTTAAATAATGATACTAAACTTATGAAATTCAAAAAAAACATAGTAATACAATACTAACAAATTAAAGACTTTATTTTAACAAGTTTTCTACAAATGTCAGTGTTATATCCTGTGATGAAATCCAGGATATAACATATCTGTCTTTGTTATCATATTAACTTATCACATCTACTTTAATCTGTGACAATTTCTCAGTATTTCCTTTTTTAAAAAATGACTTTTATGAAGCATTCTAGTAGATATTTTGTAGAATCCCTTCAAGTAAAGTTCATTTAATATTTTCTCAAAACTAGCCTGGAGTTATGGATTTGAGAGAACAGCACAGAGGTGAAGTATCCTCCAAATTAGATCATATAAGAGAATACATAATATTAATATGATTTGTGTCTGGTAATGTTGGCTTAAATCATTCTGTTAAGTTGTCAGTTTTTATTATTGCTGAATTAACATTTTTTACTTTCCATGCTCTATTCTTTGAACATAAATCACTAAGTGTAGTCCACACTTAGGGGGAAAGAAATTAATATCTACCTCCTGGAAGCAGTATTATTAAGGCATTTTCACATAAATTAAAACCACCACAGTAATTAATAGTGAGGCTATAAAATATCATAAAGTTTCATCCACACATTTTATCATTCATTAGGATATTTTGCATGATAATAATCTAATGATCATCTACCATATTCTTATTCCTTCTACCTTTGGTATATGGAATTATTCTATAGTGAGTACACATCACTTAACCTCTGTTTTTAAATTTATTTTATCATTTATTTGTATCAACATGGGTGTAGATATTTAGTTTATTCTTTGGTTAATAACCCAATATTGTCATTATTTGTTTTGTTGCTCAGATTGTTTAAGCTCTGGTCATTGGGAGGCTACTCAGTCGGCTCCTTTTCCCTCTGACACACTCTCATTCTTCCATTTTTCTCCCAGTATTTCTTAATTTTTGATACTATAAAACACTCCTGGATTGTCTTGTGTTTTCCCTATCCCAGTACTAGAATCAAACATTTCCCCAAGAAACTTTGGTTCCCATTTACTGGAGAATTTTACTTAGAAACCAAGGTCTTAGGACTTGATGTGCTCACTGCTACTGGGCTATTTCTAAATCCTCTCAGTGGACAAGGATATGAATATGTATATGTGCCAACTAATGTAGAAATCCATGTCTATGATTGTTTTTGTATATGTCTATCTATATATGTATTAAGTTAATAATGAGTTCATATTGATGCCAGACAACAGAGTTTCAAAAGGTTTTGGTAAAGCAAAACGTTGAAACAGATTTAACAACCAGATTTACTATAAATAATAGATAAGACAGCAAACAAACATACAATATCTCACTACCCACTGTTTACTATTTCTTTTATCAAATACTTTAACATAACAGCAAATAGAAATACTGTTAACAAAATTTTTGAAATAGCAATTATTTTAAACAAAATTACAACCATAAATTTAAGAGTAGTGATAATAACAAACATAAACAGAAAGTTGTATTATAATTGGGTACTTTGAATGAGGAAGATATATTACTATATATGAATGATAATGTTTAATTCAACCATCATATATTAATTGATCTTTCTTTAGTCAATCAATCTTGGCTTCCTCAGTGGTAAAACTAGAGCAAAACCAGATGTTGATCAAATTAAAAACAGAAGTGTTTGATTCATTAACCATGTACTGCTGCTAACAGCTAAACATAATTATATTTTTATGAACATTGTGACAGTAACAGTTGGAATAATTCCTGTACTGCAAAAGTATATTTAAGAACTCATGTTTCGATAAAAAATCTCACTCTGAGGAGGAGTGAAAATTATAAACAACTGCTTAACTAAACTGAGATTTAATTTTATATAATAATTTGAACAAAAAGTCCAGAGGCATTATCCATATTTCTTTTATTCCTTCACTCAGAATAAGTTAAAACATCAGTAAAAAAAACAATGCTAATTACACATGGAAAAGAATTTGTTAATTTTAGATGAGACAATAGTTTATCGAATTTTTATTAGATACTATGTACTGAAAAAATGGATCAGTTCCACAGTGTGGTATAGTTAAATAAAATTTTTTATAGTTTGACAATGACCTGAGTTAAAGTTTTAGTGCTAGAGCCTATTAACTTCCAATCCCAGGTTTTACTTCTAGTCAATAAGATGGCTGAGCAGTAAAGAAACTGCCTGCAATGCAGAAGACACAAGAGACATGAGTAAGATCCCCTGGATGAGGCAATGGCAACCCACTCCAGTATTCTTGCCTGAAGAAATCCCGTGATCAGAGGAGCCTGGCAGGCTACAGTCCAAACGATCTCAAAGAGTTGGACATGACTGAGCAACTGAGCACTACATGAAAATTCAGACTAACACATTTCCTCTGTTATTCCTTAAAAAAAATTCTCCTCTAGAATGCACAGGTAGGCACCAGTTTTATAGTTCAAGATATAGGAAGATATAGGAAGATTAAGAGAGAGATTGAAAGAATAAAGAGGGAATTTTGAAGAGGGATTAAGAGGATATGAGTGGAAGGTGGGAGGCGAATAAAGTGGGATAATTTCAGCTTCGTGTACTATATTTTGATCTTGGTTAGAAAGCGCAGATCATACCTGTGAGTAGATTATTTGTAATAAATTGGACAAAAGCAGAAATATTTCAGTGTAGCACTGAGTTGAGGGGGGTCTTCTTCCAGACTTTTTATGAAACCCACTAACATTATTTTAATTTTTAAAAACTAAAATAATAAAATCAAGATTCTCTTTGGACTACAGTTTTGAGATTTAACACATGTGTAGAACAGTGCAACCACCATCGTAATTAGAGAAATAGTTCTAGTGCCCCATTAAAAAATATCCCTGATGTTATCAGTTTATTTGTAGTCACATGTTTCCCTCTAACCCCTGCAACCACTGATCATTCTTGACCCCTGTCAATGTGTCTTTTGCAGCATGTCACATAAATCAAATATTGAGACATCTAGCCATTGAAATTGACTTTTTTCATTCAGCAAATGCATTTATAATTCATCTGTGTTATTGCATTAATTAATAGCTTGTTTCTTTTTATTCTGAGTAGTATTCCATTGTATGCATATACTAACAGTTTTGTTTACTAATTCACTCAGGAAAGAACATTTGAGTTGTTTCCAATTTGGGGCTATTATGGATGAGTAGAGCTGCAGTGAATATTTATGTACAGATTTGTGTGTGAAAGATATCTCTATGTTTAATGTAGACATTCCATTTTCTTGGGTTTAAGCTTTTGTGAGGGCTGAATTCTAGCATAAGCCTCATTTTTAAAAATACCACTTTATTGAGACATGTGTATGTGCTAAGCTGCTTCAGCCATATCAGATTCTGTGTGACCCCATGGACTGCAGTCCACCAGGCTCCTCTGTCCATGGGATTCTCCAGGCAAGAATACCTGAATGAGTGACCGTATCCTCCTCCAGGGAACCTTCTCGACCCGTGGATCTAACCAGCGACTCGAACATCTAACCTTCATTGGTGAGCAGGTTCTTTAACACTAGTGGCCACCGGGGAAACCCAGAGACATGACTGACATACAAATAACTATATAAATGTAATGTATAGAAGTCATGAATTTGGATACAATTATAAACCTGTAAACTATTACCACAACTTATGCCATAAATGTATTTACCACCTTCAAAAGTTCTCTCTTACTTTATTATTTTTATTTAATGTGATTAGAACCCTTTACATAAGCTTCACCCTCTGAGCAAAATGTTCTTTGACAACAATGAAATCAATCCAGTCAATCCTAAAGGAAATCAATCCTGAGTATTCATTGGAAGGACTGATGCTGAAGCTGAAGCTCGAAATCTTTGACCACCTGATGTGAAGAGCTGGCTCCTTGGAAAAGACCCTGATGCTGGGGAAGATTGAAGGCAGGAGGAGAAGAGGATGACAGAGGATGAGATGGTTGGATGGCATCATTGACTCACTGGACATGAATTTGAGCAAGCTTTGGGAGATAGTGAGGGGCAGGAAAGCCTGGCATGTTGCAGTCCATGGGGCTGCAAAGAGTCAGATAAGACTGAGCAATTGAACAATAACAATTGTAGTATCGTTTATTATAGATAGAATGGTGTATATTTGATCCCTAGGATTTAATCATCTTGTATAATTGTAACTTGGTAACTTCTGAAGTTGCCCAGAATACTGGAGTGGGTAGCCTTTCCCTTCTTCAAGGAATCTTCCCAACCTAGGAATCAAACCCAGGTCTCCCGCACTGCAGGCGGATTCTTTACCAGCTGAGCCCCAAAGTGGTATCTGTAACTGTCTTCATTATACGCTACCCAGGAGGCAGTCTGTCAATTGGATGGTGATGTTTTTCTGTATTTCAGTTTTCAAAATGTTTGATATTTTGTTTAGAGTCAGATCTATGTAGCGCAGCTTGGGGGTGAGCTGAGGAAATCTTAAACTATTGTAAAGGATATTTTTCTTGAGCTCTTTAATCTCTGTGACTGCCCAGCTCTTTCTGCTTTGCTGGGGCTTATGCCTTTATATTTCCTGCTCTCCTGCGCACTTCCTGTGACTACATCCAAATCAAGGGATAGCCATCAAGATAGAGAGAGACGCGAAGCCCTGGAGTTTCAGCTCATGCTTTTGGAACTACCATCCCTGTGGTCAGAGATGAAACTTCCCCTCCCTTTCAGTTAAGGCAACTGTTTGATCTCCACTGCGGTTTCTGTTGCCACCACCACCACAGCAATCACTGGTGGCTGAAGTGAGAGAGAAAATAAAAGAAAGAAAGAAAAATAGAACACTCCCCACTGTGACCATTAGAAGTTTCCTTTTCCCACTTTTTGGTTCGGAATTTGAGCACTTTCTTTGGAGATTTTTCTTACTGTACACTTCTGGCCTATGGCTGTCATTGAATCTAGGATGGGTAACAGGAAAGGCAAAAAAAAAAATCTCATCACTGGTTAAGTGATGTTATTAATACAAAGTCTGGCTATCTTCCATAATCAGTCTGCTGCCATGACAAATATTCTGGGGCAGATATTTCATCTGGTCATAGCAGCAAGGAGAGCTGTGACTCATGTAAAGTGGAAAGCCTTAATATAAGGATATAATGAATTCTTTTAAAAATGCTCTAATATTTTAGGACCAGCTAGGTGTTACAAAGCTTATATTAAAAAAAAAAAAAAACTTGACCTTTTATGTACAGTGTATATAGAAAATAGCAACCCACTCCAGTACTCTTGCCTGGTAAATTCCATTGACGGAGGAGCTTGGTAGGTGACAGTCCATGAGATCGCCAAGAATTGGACACAACTGAACAACTTCGCTTACTTACTTACTTATATACCATGCATAGTTACATTTCTGGCTCTTTTTAATCTCAAAATCTTGCTAATTTATCTTTACTTTCTCTATTTAAACAATGTCATTATATTATTGATATGTTCTTTTAAGCTTCTTTAAACAAACAAGATAAAGATTTTTTTTCCCTCTATTTAGTGACAGGCGCAGAGGTGTACTGCTCAGATCCCTTCTGAGAGAAGAACTGGCTGCCAAGTTATAAGGAATGCAATTAGCTGACAATTCCCACCTGTAAGTGCCTAGCTTAGTTTTTGAGCTAATTCAATTTGTTTCTTAGGACAGCCCCCAACTAGGCAGTGGTACAAAGGTGCCAACCAGGCCTAGGCAGTTTTGTCAAGTGAGAAGAAACTGTTGATAGAAAAGAAATTTTATTGAGAACACCAAATGTATTTAAAATCCCAGGAGAAGATAAATATTAAGGAAGTTCAATAGAAATTACTGAAGAATGTTTCCCTGAGATGAAAAGACTCAATCTAAGATTGATAAAAGCTCAGACAATTCACAATGAATGGATGAGTAAAAACAAATAAAATGCAAAACAAACCAAAATACAAACCTTAGAATAACCTGGTAAAATTACTAAAGGATAATAGTAAAGAAAAATATCTAAATTCTTTCAGCTGTAACAAATCATCACCATTAAATTTCATATGTAACATTATATAGAGTGTGCTGTGCTTAGTCTTTCAGTTGTGTCCAACTCTTTGGGACACCATGCAGTGTAGCCTGCCAGGCTTTGCTGTCCATGGGGATTCTCCAGGCAAGAAAACTGGAGTGGGTTGCTATGCCCTCCTCCAGGGTATATTCCCAACCCAGGAATCGAACCCAGATCTCCTCCTCTATGGGATCTTCCCAACCCAGGGTTTGAACCCAGATCTCCTGCATTTCAGGTGGATTCTTTACCATCTGAGCCACCAGGGATGCCCAAGAATACTGGAATGAGTAGCCTATTCCTTCTCCAGGGGATCATACTGACCCAGGACTACTGCATTGTAGGCAGATTCTTTACCAGCTGGGATGCCCTATATGGAATGTGGATAGATTTTCTACTTCTATAATGTGTTCTCAGGTTGGGTTAATGTGAAACAAATCAACTAAATGCCCTTTCCTAAACAATGATATAATAAGACTAAGTGATAAAGAAAGATTTAAAATAATAATTTGTAATAAAAAACTGTTACATGAAAACAAAACAAGCACAAATATAGGCATATTCATATTAGATATACTAAAAGTTGAGAATAAATATAGAATCATGACATTATTTATGATAATAATAATACAATATTAAGAAGATATGACATTGATTTATTTATATATAAATAAAATATTAAATAAAATGAATTCCATAATGAATTAAGTTAATTTTATAATAAAGTAAAATAATATATCATAGATGAGAAATAGAAGAAATGAAAAAGGAATTAGGAGAGGAGGAAGAAGGGTTATAAAGAAGAGAAGAAAATTAGAAAAATAACTTTCTCAAACAGAAAATATTCATATATTATACAAACATTCAAGCTGTCAGTAAAATCTCTCAAGTTGCTGCCACAAGGAAAACTTAGACAATTAAGATTTTATAGGCTTTTATCATAATATAATGAAGTTAAATACAAGTAATAAAAAGGGTGTTAACAAATATCTTAACTACTTGGAAATTTGGAAAATTGCATATAGGTGCCTCTAGAATAAAACTTAAAATTATGAAATTTCAAACTATCTAGAAAGTGATGAAAAGAAATATATTTTATACTTATACATATGGAATAAAGTAAATGCTTTAAATTGAAAAGTTATAGACATATTCATTAAAGAAGAGAGAGGAAAATTTTCAAAGAATATGGAATTATCATTTGAGGTTAGCTAACCAACAAAAACAAAAATACAAAAAAATATTTTAAACAGTATTTTAGCAACCAATAGAACTTATAAGCTCTCAGCAAATTAAATGAGGAAAAAGAAATAAATATGTAAGTAATACCAGAAAAACAGGTTAAGCTACTTTAAAGAAAATATTAAATGTAACTTTATAAAATAAATGTATATTTGTCTAGAGACATGTGAATTATCAAAACTGATCCAAGAAGAGGTGAAAAGTTTATGTAAACTAATTGTATTTAAAAAGATTAAGTTCAATTAATACATATTGAAAAATGAGTTAGTTCTAGTTGGATAATGGCAAAATTTTCCCATTTAAAAATGAGGTTAAGTTCAATGTTATTTAAATTAAAATAAAATAAGCTATAGAAAATATAGAATTTCAAAATTTATTTTATAATGTCAACTTCCAGTCATCTTCCATGAAGAAACCTTGCTGACCACCTGTAATTCATTAAATACTCCTGGAAAGTCAAGCCTTAGTAGAAGGGATAAACTAGCAACAGTTTAGCGGTCCCCATCCTTTATGGCATAAAGGATCACTTTCATGGAAGATATGTTTTCCAGGGACCAGGGGGCAGGCGGAAGGTGGTTTGGAATGATTCAAGTATTTATTGTGCACAATAAAATAATAATAATTAACAATAAATAAATTTCTAGTATTATTACATTAGCTCCACCTCAGATCAGCAGGCATTAGATCCTGGAGTTTGAGGATCCCTGAAATACATAACAGCTGGAAACAGACATCAACCTCAAGAAAGTCAAGCTGATTCACAAGTAACTTATGTACCAGCCACAGGAAATTATATATTGATTAATATAAGCTAAAAATGAAAAAAGTAGAAGATCCAACTGTAACTTGGGATGAAAGGAACAGTAATTTAGAATGGGCATGCAAAAGATCAAGGAGCTTTATGACACAGCAATATAAACTAAAAAAACCAAAGTTTGGAGAAATAAAACACCAAAAAGAAAAATAACGTGAGATTCAGAGACTTGTGGAACTGCACTGGAAACTCTAAGAAGCTTATAGAAATATATTTGAAAATACAGTTAGTGGAGTGGCCTCCCTTATTTATTGTCCCTTATAGCTCCAGGATCTATCTAGTGGCTAACAATGTCTTGCTTTGCTTTCTTTCTTTATTGTAATTTTAGTTTGAATTCTGATCTGTTCTAAAATGGATAAGAGAAACATTATATTCTCACAGTCAATGTGGATTGCAGACCACATACAGAAAGCCATTTTCAGTACTTACTTCCTAAACTTTCTGCTTTTATAGAGATTGCCATTATATAGCTACCCACTCGAGTACTCTTGCCTGGAGAATTCCATGGACAGAGGAACCTGGCAAGCTGCAATCCATGGAGTGGCAAAAAGTCAGACACTGACTAAGTGATTGAGTGCACACACTGAGCACACACCGTTACACTAAGTACGTCTCTGTGGTTGGAAACTTAATGTTTGAAAAAGCAGACAATACAGATAACCTGAGTTTTTTCTATAAAATACATATTATTCATACTGATATAGTCTTCATAAACACATGTGCCCCAAGTGCAGTAGGCCAGAGTATACCAAAAAGGAAACAAGTCAACTGGAAATTAGCACACTTTAATTAATTAATTAATTTTTTTTGTGCCACCCCTCCACTGAGGGCTCAGCATCCCTCCTTCATCATCCAGCAGTGGGACAGAGGTGGGATGAGAGGGGTAACAAAGCTGATGGCCTTTTAGGGCCCCCTGGCCTCCCCTCTCAGATTTTTTGCCCCTCAGATCCCCGGCCTCACTCAGGACTGCAGCCATGACTGCCAGTCTGAGAGCAAAAGTGCCCAGGGCAGTGCAAAGCAGGTTCACTTTTTTTTGCTACGTCCTAGGGTCTGATTTTTGGAACATTATTTTAAAGTAAGATTTGCATTGCCAGATACTAGTTCTTGGTAGCACACTTTTAAATAGAAAGTTCACTAGAAATATCTCTGATTAATCAATAAACACATGAAAATATTCTCAGTATCATTAGGTCTCAAGGAAATGAAAACCAACACCATAATAAAAACACAACCAATGATATAAGGTTGGACAATACCTGGAATTTATGTTACTGGTGGCAGTGTTAAAAATGTATCGTAGCCAAAAAAACAATATGTGATATAGACATTTGGGAAAATGTATTTAAAATTAAATTATAAAATTATAACTTATAAAATTAAAACTATACCTACCCCATGACTTTGTCATTTCATTTCTAAGTATATACCGAAGAAAAATGAAAACGTGTTCATAAAATATTGTATTAAAATATTCATAACAGCTTTCTTGGTAATGACCCCGTACTGGAAGCATTCCATATGTGTATCAATAAGAGAATGGACAAACAGTAAAATAGACCACTGCTGCTGCTGCTAAGTCGCTTCAGTCGTGTCCAACTCTGTGCGACCCCATAGACGGCAGCCCACTAGGCTCCCCATCCCTGGGGTTCTCCAGGCAAGAACACTGGAGTGGGTTGCCATTTCCTTCTACAGTGCATGAGAGTGAAAAGTGAAAGTGAAGTCACTCAGTTGTGCCAACTCTTGTGACCCCATGTACTGTAGCCTACCAGGCTCTTCCGTCCATGGGATTTTCCAGGCAAGAGTACTGCAGGGGGGTGACATTGCCTTCTCCAAAATAGACCACTACATAGAAATAAACCACTGGTATTTGCAACACCATAGGTTATTCTCCAAAACCTTATGCTGAGTAAAAGCCTTAAAGAGTAATACCGTTTGCTTGCAATTTTAGGACCTTAAATAGATTAAGCAAATCTTATCTATGGGGGCAAAAAACTTGGAAAGTCATTATTTTCATACACACAGGGCAGGAGTTGATGGTAAAGAGTGTTCAGAAAATTCCTGGAAATCTATAATAGTTAGATTGTATATCTTTATATCATGGGTGACATGGGTATATGCGCTTCTCAAAACTTCACAGAAACACTTAATATATTTATTTGGAATAAAAGTTCATATGCTGAATTTTATTCCTTTTTACCTTTAGCAGTTTGTAAAATATATAGACTATTTCTCTCAAACTTTCATAAATTATCGGAACCACTGAACTTATTTAATAAAACACAGGTCTTTTTTCAGAATATTCTGATTCAGTGTATATGTATTTTAATTCATCATTTTATAAGTCTCATAGATAATTATTTTAATTTTAGTAATTTGGGAAATGCTACTTTAAGAAATACACATTTCTATGCTATAAGTCAAAAATTTAAGGCTCGCTGAATTTTCTGGAACATACATTTGCTGTTTTTATTTATTTTCTTTGTCAGTGATATTGAAAATCAATTTTTAGAGTAATGCTGTTATTTATAAAATATGTGGAATATCATGGACTTCCTTACAAAGAACTAGTCTTTATTTACAGAAAATAATGGTTTTAGAGAAAATATAAGCTGTAATTTTTAGAAATATTGAAAAATATCTCCAGGAAGACTAATTTTCCAAAATTACTATGCAATTAGAAATTAATGTTATTAATTCCAGAATTTGGTAACAGCCATTTCATTCAGGTAACCTTAAGGGCTCTGAACTTTCATTAACTATAAAAGAAGATGGTAATAGATTTGCCCATTACCTAGGCACTGAGAGACAAATTCTGGGAAAAGATCATTTTTCATGCTATAAAAAAATTCACAAGTATTAGCTGGACTGTTTTGGAATTGCAAAATATATATGTGTATAACTTTGTGGAATAATGCAACAGAGTTAAGCAGAAAGGATTTAGAACATAAACACTGTATGCAGGTATGCTTAGTTAGAGGAATTTTCTGAGAAGCTTAAAAATAAAGATCTTAACTTTTTCAATTTGTCTTCAAAAAATGTGTGTCAGTGTGCATTTGTGTGTGTGTGTGTTTGAGTATATGGGTATTCATTAGTTCTTTCTTATAGTTGGAATTCGTTCTTTTTGACAGTTTACATCTGTTTATTCCAAAAAGGGAAGGAGAAAGAAATCCCTTTGTTAAAATTATCCATTCAGTAATGTTCATGTTCTGCTGTTTTTCACATTTACACTCAAGATTGCTCAATATGTTTTGACTGAACTTGCCTCAACCTCAAGACTCCAAGCGCCCTGTGACTTTTCATCCAGACACATGAAAGCTGGGAGTTGTCAGGAACACCTAGATGTATATGTAGCTTTCACAAGTAACAGCAAGTATGCAGGTGAGAGCAGAGGTTAGCTTATTTAATATTTCCCATAATCTATAAATAAAAATTGCCTTTCTGGATGAAAGGAAGAATTGAGCAGGCTATTATTGTTACCAGGAGGAATTTACAGTTGTTATTAGAAAGAAGATAAATTTTGTGAATGCAGATATATTGCAAGAGCCATCACACACTCCTTTTGGAGCAAATGAAATGTTTCCTACATGTTTAGTTACTGCTATTCTGATATTTATAAGCGTATCATTCTTAATTTGACATTATTTTATTCTACAATAAAAAGTTATTGACCAAAGGTAAATCTTTCAATGGAACCACTTTTTTGGGGAGGGGTAAAAATGTGAAATAGTAAGTTGGATATTTTCTGCTTTTACATCTGTTAGTCTATTCTTTCTTGCTGTTGTTTATTTGCTTTAATTTCTTTTATAATTGGAGGAAGTTTGCTTTACAATGTTATAATAGTTTCTGCCATACAAGCCATATTGTATGTAATTATGCATATATCACATCCCTCCGGAACCTCCCTCCCTTTCCCTCGTCCCATCCTTCTAGACCATCACAGAGCATCTGGCTGGGCTCCTTGTGTTACATAGTAATTCCTCATCAGCTCTCTCTTTTACAAATGGTAGAGTATAAATGCTTATGCTACTTTCTCCATTTGTCCCTCTCTCTCTTTCTCCCATTTTGTCCACAAGTCAGTTCTCTGTATCTGCAGTCTATTCTCAAAAGAAATGTGTTTTGAGATGTTCAGATTGAATCATTTACCATGTTAGTTAAAAAGAATTTATTAATGGACAGATTACAAAAGAGATTGTTCCTTCTTTATTTTAATTTGTTTGGTCTGTTACCAAGGAATAAGTTTGCTGATGTTCCATATTTTGTGTTTTACGGTAATTGCTAATTATATGTTCACAGCATGGAAATCACACTCTCACCTTTTGAAGCCAATGGGATGTCATGAAACAAGAAGTTATTTTGGAGTAAAACAATTCTTTTCAAAATTTTATTCTATAAAAAATTCAATTCTAAATCTCACATTCAGGTATTCTGTAATTATTAGCCATTCGTTATTCAAGAAGGCTCTTTTTAACTTGTTACTTGTTGTTTGAATTTCCTGGGTATTTTGGCTAAAGTGATATAATAAAGGTGAGTGGTTCTTTGAGCATATTTATACAACTTTGAACCCTGGAGATATGAATATATTGAGGTTATGTAAAAAGTCTCTGAGTGTCTTTCCCCTTTAGATAGACTTACAATCTTTGCAATTCTGCTGGGATATATTAAAGTTATCTGATTGCATATGACACATATTTGTAAATAAATGCTATCAAATTGATCTATCTTTATGTTTTCTATCCTTGATGTTGTTAAAATCTGAAATCTAGGTAAAAAGTTTGTGTTGGTATTTCTAAAATTGATTCTATAGAGTTTTGAGTACTTAGTTTTTAGAATCTTGAGATTTGCCTCTCTTTTAGAAAAAAAAAATGCCTGTTTTTGTTTGTTTTTGCATTAGCCACACTGATTCTTCATAAACTTCTCTTTTTTTTCCATAAAACCATTTTGCAACAAATCGGCACATAAAACTTAAAACAATGTTTTATGTTTCGAATAAACGTCAAGTTTAAAATTTTGCTTTATGTGACTGTTATGTTTTGTTTTCTACTTACTTTATTTCAAGAAGGATGAATTTGACTGGAAACCAGTGCTACTGCCATCCTCTTAAAATTTAATAAAACTATTGCCGTTTCATCCTCTTGTTTGTACTCCCAACTTCCCTAGTTCTTTGGAAACAACAGCAATGAGACTCAAGTTCCCACTGCTCTACTGAAAACAAGTCAATGTCACTAGCAAGCTCTATTTTAACAAAACCAATAATTACTCCTTTGTCTTAAATTTTCTTGACCTCACTGCAATGTTCTAAACAGTCAGTCACAGTCTTCTTTACTACAGCTGTAAGGAAGAAACACCTAATCATTACTATTTATTTTTTCCTTCTTCAATGGTAATAAAGTTTTAGCTGGATACATTACCACCTTTTTAAAAACCGTTATTTTCAAATTCTGCAGCAGGTAGTTAGTGCAATGAAATTAGGTACTTGCCATTTGGATGTGTGCAGAAGCGATGTGTGTCTCTTTATGGTTAGCACCTTAAATAAATAGGAGTAAGTTCCTTTTGCCACTTTTTTTTCCCCTTTTTTTGCAGCTAGAAGATAACTGGAACAGAAGCAGATACATGGATCTAGAGATGGAAGCTGTTTTGAGAATAAAAAAAAAACTTTCCTAACAACCTGGGCTTGAATTCCTAGACTAACACATTAAAACAATTGTATTTAATCCAGAGTGTGTTTCAGTATGTTGTTTCACAATATCTTGTACACAAAATTCTTCAGTACATTTACATAACTACTTACGCTCCTGGTTTCCCTGTCACTCATTTGGTCATGTCTATGTTTCTTTTATATGCTCTCCCTCTCTTCTTCTTTTTTTTTTTTTTTTTTGGCCCAAAATTTAGCTACCTAGGGTTTAGTCTCCCACTCCTTTCTCTTTTTTTTTTTTTTATAAACCCACGGCCTCATGGCTTTACATGCCACCTATATGTTGATGACTTCTTTGAAATATTATTTTTTCAAACTCCGTGAAATCATGTTTTCACTTGAAAAACTACCAAGAAGTTCAAATGTAACATGTGTTGAAGAGGAATCTTGATCTCCTTCCAAGTCTCCTCCTCTGTCACCTCATCTTAGTGTAAGGAACATGTCAACCTTGTACTTCTGTCTCTCACATCCAAAGCTCATCAGGGTTGAAGTTAATTTTACATTTGAAATTTAAGAGAACCTGTTTCCAGGGCAGGAATAGAAACACGGGTGGAAAGAATGGATATGCAGGATGAATTGGAAGATTAGTATTGGCATATATACACAATCATGTGTTTCACTTCATTGTACAGCAGAAACTAACTGCAGAAACTAATACAACATTGTACAGAAATTATCCTTGAATTAAAAAAAAGATTCTCAGATAAACAAAGGAAGATACTGAGAAAATTAAGAAAGTGATGTGTGAAGAATATGAAACCAGATAGATTTCAACAACCCAACTTTACAACTGAAGGAACTAGAAAAAGAGCAAATTAAAGAGCAAACATTCAATTACTAAAATCAATAATGAAAGTGAGGTCCTACTACCAATTCTAGAAAAATAAAAATGAATATGAATGTATACATCAATAAATTAGATGACCTAGATGAAACGAACATGTTTCTAGAAACATGTTCTAGAAACAAAACCTTACCAAGAAAGAATCACAAAACAGAAGATATTTATAAATATATAAAGAGTTCAAGTTCAGTTCAGTTGCCTGGACATGTTCAACTCTTTGCGACCCCATGAACTGCAGAACACCAGGCCTCCTTGTCCATCACCAACTCCCTGAGTCCACCCAAACCCATGGCCATCGAGTCGGTGATGCCATCCAGACATCTCATCCTCTGTCGTCCCCTTCTCCTCCTGCCCTCAATCTTTCCCAGCATCAGGGCTTTTTCCAATGAGTCAGCTCTTCACATCAGGTGGCCAAAGTATTGGAGTTTCAGCTTCAACATCAGTCCTTCAAATGAACACTCAGGACTGATCTCCTTTTGGATAGACTGGTTGGATCTCCTTGCAGTCCAAAGGACCCTCAAGAGTCTTATCCAGCACGACACTTCAAAACCATCAATTCTTCGGCACTCAGTTTTCTTTACAGTCCAACTCTCACATCCATACATGACCAATGGAAAAACCATAGCCTTGACTAGATGGACCTTTGCTGGCAAAGTAATGTTTCTGCTTTTTAATATGCTGTCTAGGTTGCTCATAACTTTCCTTCCAAGGAAAGAGTTCAAATGAGTAATCAAAGCTGACCCACAAAATGAAAGCCCAATACCAGATAATTTTACTGGTGAATTTTATCAGGAAAATCTAATATCAATCCTTATCAATCATTTCCAAAAAATAATTGAAAAGGAAGGTACTCTTCCTAATTTATTCTGTAAGGCCAACTTTGCCCTGATACCAAAGCCAGACAAGCACAATAAAGAAAAACACAATACAGTATTACTAGAGATCAATATCCCTTATGAACACTGATGTAAAAATCCTCAATGAAATACTAGCAAATAGAATTCAGCAGTTTATTAAAAGAATTACACCATGTCCAAGTGGGTTTTATTCCAGGAGTTCCAGGATCGTTCAACATACAACACTGATGAACACAAAACACTATATAAAAAGAATGAAGGAAAAAAAATTTTAAAAACAAGATCATCTCAGATGATGGAGAAAAATCATGTGACAAAATCCAATACCCTTTCATGACAAAAAACATTCAACAAACTAGTAATAGAAAACTACCTCAACATAACAACATATATGTAAAACATACAGTGACTATCATAGTCAGTGGTGAAGCACTAAAAACATTTCCTGTAAGATCAGTAACAAGGAACAAATGCCCACTTTTACCACATCTATTCAACCACTGAAAGTTCCAACTAGAACAATTAAGGAAGGAAAAAGAAATAAAATACATTAATTTTGGAAAGGAAGTAATAAAACTACCTTTTACTGCAAATGATATGATGTTTTTCATAGAAAATGCTGATGATCACACACATACACACACACATATACATGGACCTATATGGATATGAAAAGAATTAGTAACTCTAATATCTCTAATAATAATAGTAACTCTAATTATCAAAGTAACAGGATAATAAAATCAAAACACAAAAATGAGTTGCATTTCTATGCACGAAAAATCTGAAACGAAAAATACAAAAAAAAATCATAATACCAACAAAAAGAAGAAAACACTTAGGAATTAATTGCAAAACATCACTGAAATAAGTTAAAGATATAAATGAATGGAAATATATCTCATATTCATGGCTTGAAAGTCTGAATATTGTTAAAATGTCAATATTAAATGTCAATTATTAGAATACCAAAGCAATCTATGGATTCAATGCAATTCCTATCAAAATCACAATGATATTTTATGCAGAATAGAGAAACACATTCAAAAATTTACATGGAGTCTCAAGTCCAAAGCAGCTAAAACAATCTTGAAAATAAAGAACAAAATGGGAAAACTGACACTTCATGGTTTCAAAACTTACTACAAAGTTATGGTAATTAAAATAGTGTTATATTGACATAAAGACAGATATATAGGCTAATGGGTTAAACAAGACAGTTCAAAAATAAGCCCTCGTGTATATGGTTAAATAAGTTTGATAAGACCATTCAATAGGAAAAGTAGTCTTCAATAAACGGTGCATGAAGACTGTATATACACATGCAAAGTAATGACTTTGGAGTGTTACCTGAGACCATATACAGAACCTAACTCAAAAAACAAGAATATAAATGAAAGAGCTAAAGCAATAAAAGTCTTAGAAGGCAACATAGGACAAAATCTTCATGATATTGAAATTGCCAATGATTTCTTAAATACTATACCAAAGGCATAGGTAGCAAAAAATTAGACAAAATGGACTTTACAAAGCTTTTTTTTTAATATGTGGATTAAAAGACACTATCAATAGAGTACAAAGGCAACCTGTAGAAAGGGGACGTTGTTTTCAAATCATATATCTGATAAGGATTAAATCCAGATTTTGTAAACCACTCCTAAAACTCACTAGCAGCAACAACAACAAAAACCTGAATAAATACAAGAAACCTGAATAAATTATTCTCCAAAAAAGATATACACATGGCCAATAACATACACATGAAAAGATGATGAACATTACCAGCCATTAGGGATGTACAAATTAAAAGTACAAGGATATACTCATATATCTTTAGATCATATGAAGCTCCAGGGTATTTGTTTCTGGGGAATATCCATCATGTTTTTGTTTTCTTGGGTGTTTTGTGATTTAGCAGGGTTTCTAAGCTAGTGAAGATTTCTCTACTTTTAACTGTGGTAGTCCTTGCCTTTGGTCAGTTATTCCTGGATTCTATCAAACTTTGGAACTATTTAGTATCATTTTTTCAATGTGAACTTCCTTGAACATATTGTAAATACCCAAATAAACAATTCTTTTCAGCTACCTTGGCTAGCCAAGGGGACTTTGGTAAACATTCTCATAGAGGCTGCAGATGTCTTGGGGTCCAGCACTAAAACCCAGTACTCTTATTATCATAATTTGTAAATGCCCTAAGTGTGATTATAGCTTGAAGGTTAGCTTGCAAATTTTTAGTTGTTTTTTTTTCTGTTTTTTTCCTTTGCCTTAGGGGATTTTTGTTACTCTCCTGCAAGAACAAGTTTATATTAACAAATGTTTTATATATTTTTCATCATTTTTAGGCATTTTTTATTAAGAATTTTTTCAGAGCATCTGTCTTGGTATATTAATGGAAAAGGAAGTCCACGTTTTCTCTACTTTCTGCCAATATAGTAAACAAAGAACTTTAAGCTTTTAAGTTCCTCTAAAAGAACATATGGCTCTGAAAAGAGATAAGGATACAAAAGCAAAGAGCTTGACAAGGTAAACTCTGCAGGTTGGCCACAAATTTTATAAATCAACAAAGAGGTAACCAAAAATTGTTCACTAAAATGATACAATGTTTATGCCACTTCTATAAAATTTTGGGTTTTATAGCCAATAAAAATAATTTTCCTCTTCAATATGATGCTATTTGTAACCACTGAAACCATGGTAATCATTTTACTTTTGTAAATAAAGCAGAATTTTATTATAAAGAAATATAAAATAAAAACTCCACATCACTTCTATAGTTATTTTTATATATATTGTATGAAATGGAGATACTCTATAAAGAAATAATTATTTTAAAACCAAGATTTTTGTTCAAGTATAAATATACATTAAAATGATTAGGGAAATCACTAGGGAATCTGACCAAGATTGGTTAAAGTAAGATATACATCCGTAATTATTGAAATGTTACAACTATTCCACTGCACGTTGTCAAACAATTTCTCCAGATACACATTGCTTATATAAGCACAGGATTAAGTTGTCATCATTCTCTTATGTTTATGCCAAATTGACCAAAATTCTTTACTTGGGTTGTTTAGTCTATGTTGGGTTGGTATATCATATTTTCATTAAAAATCTATACTATTCATCTATTTAATCTTATAGGGAATTTTCCGGAACTGTTGGAGCTTTAAACCTCTTGTACTTGATTGTGATGATGATCTATCATTTCAACTCTAAAAAGATGTTAAGTAAGAAAATACTGAAAACTGAATGTATTTACATATCTCGTCTTTCCTACTTGACCGTGTATGTCATAAAGGTCAGTATGAGTAACTTATTTCTTAATATTAATGATTTTGATTGACTAAAAGAAGTTATAAACTTTATGAAATGCTCTAGCTCATAGAAAAGTTGTTAAGTTTATAAAGTAAGCACAATCTTATAGCACACTTGCCAAATGTAATTAGTATAATATAAATTAGTTTATAATATATCAACTCTCACTTTTACCTGCTTTATACATATATATTCATTTACATATATATATGCATATATATATGTGTGTGTGTGTGTATATATATATATATATATATATAGTCTTCATCTACAAGAATATAAACTGCAACAGAGCAATGATAATCTGATTTTATTTTTTTACTCATATAGGCTACAGTTATTGATTTTGTCTAGTCAGTATTCCTTTCTCTTTACTTATATTAACTGTTCCTGATACTGATTTGGGGACAGCTCATGAACTCCAAGTCCATGCTTCTTTCATGAACAGCTCTAATTCCTGGTTCACTTGAAGTTTATGAGAGCTATTTGGTCTCAATTTTGGCAGTTGGTTGAGATTAATGGGTTAATATCATTCCTGGATTAAAATTGTGAATGAATGTTGGATATAGAAAATTATTCAGCCATTGTGTCAACATAGCTTAAGAACCACTTTAAAATGGAGAAAACAAACAAATAAGGTAGAAAAAGGGTTAATATTTTATGATACTAAAATATCTCACACACTAAAAATTAAACTAAAAATGCCAAACGTATTGAAAGATGTGCAAAAAATGAAATCAAGCTTCTACATCTGGAACCATACATGTGGAATTTTCAGCAATAATTGATTACTAAATAAAGTATATTATGTACTTACCTAAAGAATTGATGTTTTTCTTTTAAAGTATGCAAATATATTTCTACATAAGTATAGAGATACAAAGATAGATTAATCCAGAGGGAGATAGGGCTCCCAATGCTGACAGAGGTAGAGGGACACTTCTAGTCAGGTTTAATAAGGAATTAATACAATCCTTTCATATTTCAAATTATCTTAGTGCATTTATAGTCTTGACAATTCACTTTGATTCTGGATGACTCTATGAACAATGGTTTTATTCAAGGGGAGGGAATGTAGTGTATGTTAGAGCAGAGATTCTTGTCAAACTGCCTATTCACATCCTGCATTATTCTGTAAAGTTGTGTGACATTCATTTACCTGTTTGACCATCCTGTGTTTAGTTTCCTCCTCATTAAAAGAGGGATAATTGTACCTACTCATAATGCACTGTAGTATGAAAAGGCTTAGACACATTCTCCAAATATTAACCATAATTAGTAGTATTAATTTTCATATCTGTAAGAGAAAATATAATGCACTTAAACCTCCATAAATAAAGAAGTATATAAACATATTGAAGTAGTTATATATTTTTCAAATTGACAGTTACATTCACAATATAATAACAGACTAAAGTTATAGGCTAAACATTAGGTAGATTTTTGTATTCCCTTCCTAGGCATAAGCATATGGGCAAAAGTAAATTAGTAAGACTGTTCTGCAGCATCTTGTTGTTTTATTTTTCTCAATATTTTAGAGTTTCAGTGCCTGCATATGGGGTAAGGGCACAGGCTCTGGAGTCCATACTCTGGAGCTTAGACTCTGGATCCGGCTCTTTCACACTAGCTAGGTCACCTGAGCAACTTTAGCACAATCCACTTACCCATAAGACAGGGATCCTTATAGTAGCTATCTCATAGGGGTATGATTGGAATTACCTGAGTTAATATGTGAAAAGAATTCATACCAATTCATGGTCTAGATTTTTTGAAAAGATTTTTTGTGTATGAGCCATTTTTAAAGTCTTTACTGAATTTGTTAAAATATTGCTTCTATTGTTTATCTTCTTCTTTTTTTGGGGGGGCGAGGGAGGGGGTTGTGGTGAGGCATGTAGGACCTTAGCTCTCTGATGAGGAATCAAATCTACACCCCCTGCATTTGAAGGCAAGTCTTAACCATTGGCCCACCAGGGAAGTCCTAGCATGGATTAAATGACATGAAAGTTTATTTAAATAGAATAAATGAGTAAAACCCTTTATATAAATAAATAAAAATCATAAAACGCCTCTATTCCTTTTTGCTTTACCTATGTTCTTCAAGCTAATTGTACATCTTTTCTTGACATGCATCTGTATCATGCATTTGTATGAAATATACCTATTTATTTTTTATTAAAGCCAAGAATCATTTTCTTCTAGGAGAAAGAATAAAAGCCTAAGTTTGAGACAAAACCAGACTTCATAGAAAACTTAGGCATAAGGTTATAAAGCTGTGAATAAAGGCACTTTACAAACACCATATGTCCACAGACAGACATGATCTTTTTCAGGAGTATTTTCTCTCTATCAAATATTCAGAATTATTAGTATTAATAAATGTAACAAAGCATAAATCATCTTTAAAGCTCTAGTGTGCTGTTTTATATCATCATGTAACCTTCTGACCCATTTAAAATGAACATGTAGGGAATCCATTTTAACAGCTTCTTCCTGTAGGCCTTGAGGGACTCTAGAGCTCGCACAAGTCCTACACCAAAACTGTCATTTGGTATTTTCATTCATTTAAAGATTTCCATGCCAGAAAGTTTTGTGTTGAGATGGCATCTCCTAGGAATACAAGTGAATAAACAGCACAGAAAAAGGCAAGAAAAGAGAAATATTTGTTCAACACTCTGCATGCTGTAACAACGTGCAGCATCATTTATGATATGTTACCTCAGCCAAAAATGACATGATGTTATAAATCACTAATTTCTCAATTTTGGAAAGGAAGTTGGAAATATGGGAGAAGGTCATATTCAGTTCAGGTCATGAAAACCAAAAATGCACAGGTTGGACTTTTTATGTTTTACTAAATCCCAGAGGAGGTTCAATATCATAGTTATTACTATTATTTTCCTCTTGGAAAAGAAAGGAAATGGAAAAATTCTTGCCCAATTTTTGAGGCATTATAATATGGCCTGTGAGAGTTTTACTTTTTATTTAATACTTATTAAATCCTGGTTATTCTTTATTCCATAAGCTAATATTTCAGCAAATAAATATTAATGACTTTTTTTAAAACCTACTTCAGTAATACATTTCTCTTTATCTACACGAATCATGCTAAATTTCTGCATCCTGGATTTTGATCTAAAGGAATAGTTCTAAACCAGTATTGGAACACATTATTTTAAAAATTTATGCCACAAGGTTTTCCAAGTTGAGATACTCTAAGTAAGAGGACCCCAGAGAATCACACAGCTGGTTTGAACCGGAAAGACTACTCTGCAAAAAGAATGAGAAATACATGCATTTTCAAAGGCTTTCTCCTGTCATTGTGCCAATGGACTCTCTTTCACCCTTAATAAAACTTCTGTTTCTTTCACTTGATCTAGGTGGAAAGAATCACACATAGAACCACAGGTAAAAGATGAATTATCCAACAGAAGAAACAAAAAACTTAGCTGTGTATGTTTCAGAGGATGTTTAATTGCCTGGAAAAGTTCCCTTGAATATTCAGAGGTCATCTAGCTAAGGATGACGGTAGGCTCCCTGTTACAGCCCCTTTATATTTTGTATTCTAGTAAACAGTAGCAAGCTTATTGAATAAGGTTACTGGAACTTTACTGTAGAATTTGTTATGCAAAACAAATCCAAGATATACTTTATCAAATGGAATTCTTGCTGCTCTTTTCATCCATATACACCACAAATCTTCATTGCCTATTTCCTATGTTTCAACCTTTTAAACAATTAAAATAGGATAAAGTAATTCACGTCCTCTGCCTATAATGGAAATGACAGCCTTGTGGAAGAGGTGGATAAATTTAAAGTACAATAGAAAGAAAATAGGTGCCTTCGTAATTACATATAAACAGTGCAATAGGGGAAAGTGTGGCTTAGATGAAGGAGTCAGACAGATGAAGATTAATATATGATATCATCTTTATTCATGAAAAAAGATAGGTTGGAAGACATGGCTTGCTAACAGCGCATTGAAGAATTACTTACTCACCCAGGTACAGTCATAGCTGCAAAACCACAAACTTCCTCTGCTGAGGTTAACCTTGAAAAATGTACAGCATGAAGAGCGCCCTGACTCCAAAAGAGGAAAGAGCTAAGCTAAGCATATCCGGTTAGTTTTGTTAGATTTCTAATCAAAAAACTCACTTCTCCCCCAGAAAGAAATGGATAACCAGTGGGGAAAGAGCTTGAAATATTATTTTAGTGAGTTCCTCCACATGGAAACATGAACTGTAACATAAACAGCAACATACCAAGACACATGACTCTAAGAACTGACCCTCCCTGGGGTCGCCTGATCCCTAACTCCCTTTCACAAAACTCCTTACTCTGGGAACAAAGCAAAAGACTTGGGATCATGAATCCTGATATCCCACCCTCACCAGATCACTTCCCAAACGCAGGATGGCATGTGATAGTATATATAATTATTATAATGTGCAATACTCCAGGATTTTAAGTCATAGTAATTAAGGATTGGTTATGCAATTTGAATTTAAGAATGAAAAGATTGGATTGGAAAATCGTTCTTCCTATATACTTTGCTGTTTGTTTCAGTTCGCTCACACTCTTTTTTCTGAAGTGCCAAAACACTCACACTCTTAAAGAAAATGATTTAACTATATATTTAAACAAGCCAATTAATGAGATCATCATTATGATTTACAAAACATATTGGAGCCTGAGAAGTATTTATTCTTTTAGTCATTCCCTCCCTTTTCCTGTTTAGAAATGCCACTTAGACACAGAATTTTGGTTGAGATCATCATAAATGTTACTTTAAAATGATAAGCAAATGGAAAAGATGATCTTTTCTTCTCTTAGTTTAGTTTATGCTACAGATATCTTGCTCTCCTAGAGTGCACCTAAACAAAACTATATTAAATTTCTCAAACTTATATGGCTATAATGGTTTCTAGTACTATCTCAGAGAAATCTTCTGGCTAAGACAGTGTCCGGTAGCTAGGAGAGGTAATTCTCTGTAGCCAAGGGCAAGTTTTCATGTTTGAGAATAAGACTTAGCAAAACTAAGAACCTATTTTAAGGGAAACCAAGACCCAGTTTAGCAGGTACCTTCACTTCTGTCATAGGATCTCTACTTTGATAGAGTGACTATTGTTCTGGGACTTGAAAAAATAAAATCATCTGGAATATTTAAATTAAGATGAAGATATTCTGTTGCTTTTTAACTGTTGATTGCCAGGGAGAGACAAAATTTAAATTTCATTTTCTTTATAACATATAATCAAATAAAATCAATATCTTATTATAGCAATATAAATTTTTTAGTATGGATTATATGTTAAAGCTTGTATATATCAAAACTAAATAAATGGTGAAAATATTTTTCTGCACTTTCCTCAGAATGCAAACCTGAGTAATTGACATGCTGACCACTGTTAACCTAAGATGAGATACTGCATCAAATGAACTTCATTAGCAAATTAAAATGAGCAAATTGACCTTGCAGTTATTCTTCCTTCTGCTTTACTACCATATTACTAAATCAAGGGTTCACTAAGATTTTTTAATCTGTCAGTTTATATTTTCTTCAAATTTTATAAACTTCAATCAGTATTTTCTTCAATATTTGTTATGCTCACCTTTGGAGGGGATTACAATTACATATTTTACACATCTTACATATATTAAACTCTTAGAGGTTATTTCATCTCAAACTTTCTTGTGCTCTGCTCTTGCTTATTTTTTGAATGTGTTTCATTCTGGATGGTTTCTATTGTTACATCAACAGATCCAAGTGTCGATGACTCTTATTTCTTATGATAGCTTAGTTAAGCATAATGAATGTCTATAATCATCTGTTCTTAAAATCTTGGGAGTTTACATTGGATAAATAATTTAAATATTTATATAAATAAGTTTTGACAGGTATACAGAAATATTTATTGAATAATCCTAGGATTTCATTTCAACAATGATTAAAAAACACTTAATAATTGTTAGATGGTGACTCATATACTGGTTACTGTCCTGTAATCAGATGAGTCTCACAGCAAATCTGAAGGGTAAATACTATTCTCATTTAACAGGAAAATAAGTTATCAGGATGAGGACAAAGAAATTACCACGGTGCTAGTAAACTATAGAGCTAAACAAAGACTCTTTTTTCACTCAAGCCCAATGTCTATGCTATTTTTCCCACAACTTGCAGAAATTATTCTTCTAAGGGAACAAACAAACATTTCCTGGGAATGGGAGGTGGAGCACTGGATTTTGAGAACTCACACCAAATATTATAAAATGAATTAATATTTAAGAAATTAAGGAATATATAATTTACAGCATAAATGCTAGAGAATTTATTAAATTGATTAAAGCTTGACAAATTCAGCTCAGCTATTGGGGCAGGAAATAAAATAAGGTTAAAAATCACAAAATTTTGTGAAACATAATTACCCCCCAAAAGTGATGACTTGTGATTCTAAAATGAACAATAAAAAAGGAACTTCATATCAGTAGATATTATTATATCTGTACTTATCATTAGTGGCAAAGAATGAGTCAATTTTTTTTAAATCAGTTTACATTAGTGTCATTGTATTCTGTCTATTTGAAATATTTAGATGTGCTCATGCCATGGAAATATGTGATTTGCATTTTCTATCAGAATTGGAGTGCTTGAGATTAGGAAACCTGGATAAACAATCTTGTTTCCAACTTTAAAAACAACAACTAATTTTGCAATTTTAATTATACTTCATGGAAAAATAGGAATGATATTATGGAACAAATATATCACCATCAGACATATTTCTTACTCCCAATAATTACAGACTTTGAGTTACTTCTCTATTGAAAGAACATTTTTCTTTATTTTTTTTCTTAAATGACAAATTTCATCTTTTATAATACTTGCGATAACCACTAAAAATAAAAACAGATTCTTTGATAAGAGTCCAGGGAATATACTTAAATAGGAAGTTCTTTTGTATTTATTATTTCACACACTTTTACAGAGTTAAAATATTTAGACCCTTAGTGTGTTTTATTCAGGGCTTTCCTTACGGCTCAGACAGGAAAGAATCTGCCTGCGATGCAGGAGACCAGGGTTTGATCCCTGAGTCAGGAAGATCCCCTGGAGAAAGGAATGGCAACCCACTCCAGTATTCTTGCCTGAAGAATTTCAAGGACAGAGAAGCCTAGTATTGATTCATTGAAAAGAGAATATACCAGGAGACTGGTATTTATTCACTGAAAATTTTTATGGCAGAAACAGGAAGAAAACTAGAATTTGTTTTAGGATTTCATATTCATCCTCCTAGTAATAAATTGTTCAAAAAGAAAGCCTCACAATTATTCTCTCATTTTAGCTAGACATTTCTTTCCTAGTATTCTTCATTTGTTCTCTTGTTTTGAATCAGTGAGAAATGAGAAATAGTTCTGAAAAAAGTAAGAGAACATTTTTCTCTTGGCTTCTTTTTGCTTGAAATTGGTGACATATGTATTGTATAAAATGACATGTTATCCTAACATAAATAAAATGCTTCACTACAAGTTGAGAATGAAACATTTAGTAGAAACTCTTGCTGGGATTTCATAACTAGCCCATATCAGATTTGTAAAATAATGATATTTTTAATATTTATTTTATTTTTAAATGATTTTATAATTTCATATAAATCCAAAATGGTACAGTGAACAAGTATATATTTGGCATGCTTTTGCACTTGGCTATTTTTGGCTCAGCATAATCCTTGTGAGCTTTATCTAATACATATGGGATTAAAATAGGATTGCCAGGTCATATGGTAATTGTACATTTGTCTTTTTTAGTAATTAGCAAACACCTTCCAGAATGGTTGCAGTACTTTACAATACCATCAGCAACATATGAGTCAATTTGACCCCCATCTTTGCCAAAACAGACAGTAGTCTGTTTAATGTCTGTGTACTAGTGGGTGTGTTTTATAGTTTTAATTTGCAATTCTCTGATAACTAATGCTATTGAGCATCTTTCCTATGTTTATGTGTCATTCATATCGTATTTGGTGAAATTTTTGTTCAAATCTTTTTCTATAGCATTATCTGATTATCAAATTATAAGAGTTCTCCCCCCCGCCCCCAGTTTTGTTGAAATATAATTGTCATATAGCACTGTGTTAGTTTAAGGTGTGAGCTTCCCTGATGGCTCAGCGGTAAAGAATCTGCTTGTACTGCAGGAGAGAAGGGGGTGTGGGATCCACCCATGGATGGGGAAGATCCCCTGGAGGAGGAAATCGCAACCCACTCCAGTATTCTTGCCTGGAAAATTCTATGGACAGAGAAGCCTGGTGGGCTACAGTCCATGGAGTTGTGAAGAGTCGGACAAGACTGAGCATGAGAACTAAACAGGAGACACGTTTAAGGTATACAGTGTGATGATTTGGTGTAAGTATCTGTTGTGTAGAGACTATCAGAATCAGGTTACTTAATACATTCTTTGTTCTAAAATTATACTCTCTAATGTGTATCAGGGAAATATATTCACTTTCCTCAGAACATGAGCATTCTACTTTTGATTCCTAGCATCAAAAAATGTTTGGAGATGGAGAAAGTGTGGAACTGCCTAAGAGTGCCTGGTTCAGTGATTGCTCCTTCTCTGAGATGGGTCTCAATACATGTTATTGGTCTCTAAGCTTTTTCTGTGCCAACAGCATCCAAATTCTAAACATCCTTAGCCCAACATGACGCATCGTCTGACCCAAGTTGAGCCAAACATGTCAGTTATATTTTCCTGACCACTCCTGTAGGAGTCAGATCAGTGCACATGATTCGAATTAAGCCATTCAGAAATCTTTACTAGATTCCCCAACATATAGCAAAGAGCAGGTGAATCCTTCTCCAGAAGTGCTAACCTTGACAGAAGAGTTTTAGAAGCTATTGGTGACCATAGTTCATGTAGAGAAAAGGGTGGGAATTACAGAGCTCACAGTCAAAGAATAGAAAGGATGAGATGAAGAGTTGATTTGTGGTAATGTTACAGAATATCTAAGGGTAATTAACACTGAATGGTTATTCACTCTGGGATACATTCTATGCCAAGTGAAACCATAATTGTTTTTAATCCAGTGGAGAAAGCGAAGAGTAAATATTCATTTAAAATTTGAGTTAGTTGTGCCAGATCTTATTTTGAGAGATTTGATGATATGAGGATTATCATGCCTCTTGTTATCTTTAGTTACAGATAAATATGAATTTATGTTTATAATCTTTACCAATGTCAAATACAAAAAATATTTAATTGTTCTTTATAATTCAATGAATTAAATGGTGCTTTTGCATTTATACACACTATGTATTGTTCCATAGAGTTAACCTATCTATATTAGGGAATAGAAACATCTTAAGAGCTCTACACAAGTTCAAAAATTTCAGTGACTGCTTTTCTCTCTTCTAGCTAAATTATTTTCTAGAGAGGATATATTATTTAACAATAAAATATTATTAAAAATAATCCATAATGAGACTTAAATCTGTCCTGTTTTTCCTAGACAATTACTTTGCATTGAAAACTTACTGTTAACACATTCTTTAAAAAAAAAAAAAGAACTGACATTAGTTAAAGATATACAGGAAGTTATACACTGAGAACAATACACATTGGTAGGATAGAGTTAAGTTCACTGTGCAAAAATAGTGACAATTGTTTTTATTTTTTTGCACTTTAAATCAGTCCATGCTATATTTAGTAGGGACATTTAACGCTTGGATTGACAATATTTTTCCTAGCTGTGCATTTCTGTCTTGAGTAGGATAAGGAAATAGGAACACATCACTCTCATCCTCTTCAGACAATTCCCCTGAAGTTTTATTTATATTGGAATGATTTTAAAACCTCTCTCAACATTTTAAGGATTGTCTTGTTCCAGTATAACCTATGGATCAAATTCCCTTTTCTATTTTCTTTAATCTCTACAAGGTCTGTCTGTTCTATAGCTACCCTCCCTTTTTTTTTCCTCTTTGGAGATTTCCTTAATATTTTACTATTCTAGGGACATAGCAAGTGGGTGGTATCCATGTAAGTGATTTCTTCCTCTCTCACAATATGATAGGTACTTGATGTCCAGTTTCAGAAAGAGATAGATAGACTGGTGAGTACATTCTTGAAACACTAAAATATTACATAGGAGTAACAGAGAGAGAGAGAGAGAGAAGGAGAGAAATATAATGTTTTTCTTTTTTAATTTGATAGTAATTATGATATTAAATTGTTCCAAACTTCTATCTCCCATAAACTATATTCATGTATGGTGGATGGTAGATATTATAGATATCACAAATATTCCAGCCACCTCTTTTTCCAGATACTCTGGCTTATATTGCACGCTGTCCTTCCACCTGAACTTAGCAGTGGCCATGTGATGTGTTTTGACTGCGAGGCTGACATTTGAAAAGAGAGTAAGTGCCTTCCCATAATCTTGTCCCTTTACTGTAACAACTCACAGTAGTAGATAATGGCAATGAGAGGCTGATTTTCATGGTGAGGATGAGATGCTTGGATGGCATCACTGACTCCAGGGACATGAGTTTGAGTAAGCTCTGGGAGATGGTGATGGAACAGGAAGTCTGGCGTGCTGCAGTCCATGGGGTTGCACAGAGCTGGACATGACTGAGAGACTGAACTGAACTGAACAGTATTATATTTCAGAATGCTCACTTTGGTATCACTCTACAGAGTGAAAAGAAGAGATGAGCTGGAGGAAACAAAACGAAGTCAAGAACAGAGGAAGAATTTAAGGACCGAGATTAGGTAGTCAGAACAAAGGGAGATGGACTTAAGTAGATTTAAGACTAAGAATTATAACTAATGAGTTTTAAAGACTGTTAGAGCCTGCTTCCCTCATAGCTCAGTTGGTAAAGGATCTACCTGCAATGCAGAAGACCTGGATTCAATTCTTGGGTCGAGAAGATTCCCTGGAGAAGAAAATGGCAACCCACTCCAGTATTCTTGCCCTGAGAATCCCACAGATAGAGGAGCCTGTCAGGCTACAGTCCATGGGGTCGCAAGAATTAGACACGAGTTAGAAACTAAACCACCACCACTGAAGACTGTTAAGGGGTGCTGCTGCTGCTAAGTCGCTCCAGTTGTGTTCGATTGGGTGCGACCCCATAGACGGCAGTCCACCAGGCTCCTCTGTCCCTGGGATTCTCCAGGTAACAAATATAGGAGTGGGTTGCCACTTCCTTCTCCAAGTTAAGCGGTGAGAGTTTAGTAAATAGAAAAATAAAATTTCAACTTTTATTTTCTTACCTTGGGGGATGCTGGGTATATTACTTAAAATAGGGTAAGTGGAATTTTTGATGAATTTCTTTAAGGGTTAAAGATAGAATAGGATGATTTTAGCCTTTGGTACTCTGAAATTGGTATGAAGCTACAGGGACAGTGAGGAGGCAGTGGCACAAAGATTTGAGAGTGGCGACAAGATATGAATTTGTTCCATACATTTTCTTTGTTTTTTTTTTTGATAAAAACAGTCCCACAGCATTTATTGTCATCTGGTAATAACATAGGGGTGAGCAGAACAATATGAATACATGTTTTAGAACTACATCTCTAACAAAGGACACCTAAAAAACCAACGCTATTGCCAAACAATGATCACTTCTAGTTGGAGACACTTTGGAGCAGAGTAATGTTATGTCCTTTTATCATGATCCGACCCAGTTGTTTTCTGGACTTTGTTTTAGAATGAATCTCTTCTGCATCATCTAATACGAGGTTCATATACTCATCAAAACCAATGATACAGCCCTCTATCTGCATATTCACTTGCTCATAAAGCCACACCTGAATCCACGATCCATTTTGCAAGTATCTGAAGATGAGATTGATGGGCTGCACCATCACCTTCTGCACCTTCTGGCCCTGGCCCCGGTACGCCATGCTGGAAGCTCACAAGTACCACACCCTGTTCCATACATTTTCACGCTATAAGCACGTGAAAGTGAAAGTCGCTCAGTAGTGTCTGACTCTTTGAGACCCCATGGACTATAAGGTCCATAGAATTCTCCAGGCCTGAATACTAAGGTAGGTAGCCTTTCCCTTCCCCAGGGGATCTTCCCAACCCAGGGCTCCAATCCAGGTCTCCCACATTGCTGGCAGATTCTTTACCAACTGAGCTATCAAGGAAGCCCCATATATATGGGGCTTATATATGTATATATATATGTGTGTGTATATATATATATATATATATATATATACTATAAGCATATATATGGTATTTAAAAACATGGAAATGAATCATGTGATCCTGGGAGATTGTAAAGAGGGGAAAGGAAATGAGACAAAGGATTGTAACACATATCATTATTAAAATTTGACAGAGAAGTGAAATTAGTGTGTATTGTCATGCTGCATATTTATCCAAGCACAAAGTAAGGCATCAAATACAATATTCTATATTTGGTTTTATTTGTTAATTTTTTTGGTGATCTGGACACTAGACTCCAAATCTAGATAATAATATATGCTGCTGTTTTCAGTCATTATCGTGCATCATAATAACTTGTGGAGGTTTCAGAGATAGACATTCTTGGGACTTATCCCTCAAAATTGTAGTGAGAGGATTTCTGAAATACTGCCAGGTTTACAAATCACAGCTTTATACTTATCCAAGTAATTTCATATAGAGTTAAAAATGAAAGGTTTAACTGATAATGACTACTTATGCTAATTTATTAAAATATGTTATGTGTCACTATAAAATATATATAGTTTGCTACTTTTATTATCTTTATGTGAAATTATTGATAAGTAATTGTGCCAGGTCTTTTACCTATTGTCTTTGAGATTCAATTCAAATATCCTACACCTACAGAAAACTTAAGTGAAACTTCTCAAACATGCATTGCCTTCTCTTTCTGTTCCAATTTAATGCGTTTAAATGTTTAATGCTTTATATCTCAAAGTAACATATAGAAATATATACATATATATGTGTATATTTAGAAGTCATTTTGAGAGAGTCAAGTCAGCTATGTATTGGGAAAATGGTTTTATATATATATATATATATATATATATATATATATATATATGCATACACAGAGGGAGAGAGAGTCCAGTGTTAACTAGAAGAATGGATTAACATTGCTTTTGCATATGTCTCATATTATACATCATACTCAAGGGACTTGTTTCACTCAGAAATCCACTAGGTGGCATTATAAACTATAATGTTTTAATAATTCACTGATTAAACACTTAATAAAATCGTGTAATAAAGCCACCTGTTCATAACTTATTTCAAATAACCTGAGTTAGGTCTTCTACCTTTATTTCAATATTAATAATAGAAATATTTTATTAAAATTAATATTTATTCAAAACTTTTATTGAAATCTATAAAGTTGTTTAAGTATTTATAATAATAAAGGACCTAGTTAAGGGCATTATCATAATGTTGTATATTTATTCTCCTGAGACACTTTTAAATCTCTTAGGTCTTATATTTCAAAATCCCACATGTTTAATGAATCTCGTCTGAAAAAGGGAATAAAAACAATAAAAACAGCTTAGACAGCAAAACTTGGGAAACATTTATTAATGAAGCTGGCTGGCATTGTTAGCTTGCCAGAGTCAGCCATGACTTAGTGACTAAACACCACCACCAACAAAAGATACTCTGAATATATGTTTCAGCAATCACACTGCTTGGTGTTCATCAGAATGAGGTGAAAACCAAATCCACAAAAAAACCCTACAGATGATGCTTATAGAGGCTTTATTCAAATTGCCAAACTTATAAGCAACCAAGATGTTCTCCAGTAGGTAAATGAATAAATAACCATGATACATCCAGACAATGAAATATAATTCAGATCCAAAATGAAATGAGCTATGAAACAATGAAAAGATGGAGCGAAATCTTAAATTCACATTACTAAGTGAAAAAGGATAACTTGAAAAGGTTACATATTATGTGATTAAAACTCTATGCCATTTTAGAAGAGGCAAAACGATGGAAAGAGAAAGACCAGTGCTTGTTATGGAGAAAGAGAGACAAATGAATAGGAGAACAGAGGATTTTTAGGGCAGTGAAACAATATGAATCTATAATGTAGGTAACTGCATTTTCCATTTCTGAAAACACATAGGATGCAATATCTAGAATGAAGTTTAATGGACTTTGTTTGATAATGATGTTTTAGTGTAGGTTCATCGGTTGTAATAAACGTACCATTCTGGTGTGGGAAATCAGTCCTGAGGGAGACTGTGTTTGTAGGAAGTAGAGGGTACATGAGAATTCTCTACTTTCTGCTCAATTTTTCTGTGAATTTAAGAGTACTCTAAAAATAAATATTTAAAATGAAGAGAAGAGCGACTTTAGAAAAAAATCTTCATCTAAGTTTTAAGAAGAAATTTAACAGTGAATATCTAGTAAAATTAAGTTGCAACTGAAAATCTTACCCTGCTCAGAAAACGACCTGCTCCAAAAGTCATTTCCACAACATTTAAGGAACAGAATATTAGGATAATTTACAAACACTTTCAGTGAAGAGAACAATAGTGATCATTTCCCATGTCATTTATGAAACTAGGTTGGCTATTATGAAAAGCTGATAATAATACCACGTGAAAATAAATGTCAATCTAATCACATTTATTTTTATAAGTGTCAAAACCCTAAACAAAATATTAACAAATGAGATTTGGGAAAATATTAAATAGAGTAATTGATTATAGTCCATTTGACTTTATCTCAGAGACTCCAGGAATAAAACGTTGATTTAATAAGAAAAGTGATTAATGAAAGACACTGTATTAACAGGAAAACAACTATATGATAGTGTTAATCAATGAAAAAATACATTTTGATAATATTCACCATACTTTTAGGATTAAAAATATTAAATCAGAAATAGTGAGGAATTTGTTTAAGATTTTTTAAGGGCATTGAATTCTTCAGTCTTCTCATTAGTAACTGTTAACTTGAATAAATCATCAAATCTTTTCCTCAAGAATTTTGTAATACATTATACTTTATAAGGCAGTTTAAATACACACTATATCTTTTTATTTAATCCTTAAAATAACATAATGGATTACATAAAATAAATTAGGGCTGGGACACAGAGATGCTACAACGAATGTCAAATAGTGAAGTTGGAACATGGCAAAACTAAGTTTAGAATTTATATATAATGACTCCCAGTTAAGAGTTCTTTTAAGAATTGTAATCTCATCTCTTCAGAATTACAATCATGGATTTTTGTGAATAGCCAAAAGTCATTTCTACAAGTATGACTTAATGTGAAAACAGGCAGCTACATTTCATCGTTTGCATTGAGTCCAGTTCTCTTTACAACTTTTCCACACAGTGTCATTGCCTGTAGCATTGCATCTTTTAGGGGGTGACTTGTGAAGGAAGGTTTGGGAAATATAAAATAATGGAAATTTATACTGACAAAATTGAGGTGACTGGTCCAAATTTTCCAGTCCCTTCAGGCAAAAAATGCAAATATCATTGTAGTACAAAACCTGTAAAATTTGACAGTTTCTTGGAAAAATGCAATGCCGTAGTCAAATGAAAGCTCAGGGAACTCAGAAAACTAGGGACAATGTATCCCCCTTTGGATGTCAGTGAGCATTTTAATCACATGGACTTGAGATCATGTTAGTGTTTAGATGTTTATGTTAATAGGCCAAATGTAAAGATATTACAAAATTGTTCTTGAAAAAACAGTTTCTACATATTGTTTGCTGGTCAAGAACTTGAAAACACCTTCTTAAAAAACGGTGGAAATTGATATTTGGAAAAGTAGTTCTCAGGATTTTCCCTGAAGTTTTAGTGATACTGAAAGTATGAGGGTTTTTTATATGTTTAATCAAATATAATTAGACACACTCACAGACATAAACACAAGGGAAAATAATCAATTTGTTGATGTTAAATTATTCTCTAATATAATCAGCCACTTCCTACCTGAAACACATTCTAAGGAAATCATATGAAATCCATGTTTGCTTAGTTGACACTTTAATTTAAACCAAATAATGGTTTGCTTACATAAAATATAAACATAAAATATTATTGAATAATATTGTTATTTTTGAAAAAATTATAATTTAATAGTTTACAACATTAAATTTATATCTCTGAAACAATACTTGTTTTTTGAAAATGCAAAAACATCATTTTGTGAATGCTCATGAAAAAAAAAACCTCATTTTTCTTTGGATCACCCTTCATCCAATGATCTATTTTCACTGCTCAATAAGAAATCATTTTATATTTGTTTCATAAATCAAGCAATACTATTTACTTGCTAAAATCATAAAACAGCTAACATTTTCAACTGTCACTTTTTACAGGAGTGATAACTATCTATATATCATTAAATTTCATTAATTAATACTAAAGAAAAACCATATTATGAAAGAAATATAAAACATTATATTCAAGCATCAGGCTTAATTATATATAAGGCATATTTAACTGTGTAACTTTTCAATAGAAATTTTATCTCCAAATGTGTATGTATATTTAAAAACACAGATATATAAATTATACAAAAAGTAAAATATCTCTGTAAAAATAAAATGAGTCTAAAGATAAATATTGAAACTAAATCACAGAGCTGGAAATGAAGGATATTCTGGAATATGTATTCAAATTAGGTATTCAGTTTTTTTTAACAGAATATGTTATCTTTTGTTATTTATGCTCTCAAATTTGCCTACAAAGTTTTACATTATCTATTAGCATAGATACTATCCTGACACTGACTTCTGCTCATTTTGATGGTTACATTTTGTCATTCATAGACATATATGATTTAATCTTTCAATATGAATGAGTACACAAGCAATAGAATAATTTTTTTTCCAGGCACTGTAGTAAATATTTTGTGTATCATCTGATACAATCTACACAAAACCACACAAGAGGGCTATAATTGCCTCCTTTCTTTTTCTAGATGAGGGGACAAACTTTTAAAGGACCAAAGAGCTTGTTCAAAGCTATATAAATTTTAAGTGCATGACTAAATATCAGTTGCCTTTTCTAATATCTGAGGATACAATGTGGCAAATTCCTGTAGTCTACTTGAAAATAATTATCAAAAATAATGGTTATAGCTGAAAAAATAGAAAAATCATATGTCTTACTTCCTGCTTCTAAAGTACAGATATAAAACAGAAGGGACAGCTTAGACTAGGTGTTGAAGCACTTGTAGCTAACAACAAGGAGGATCTATTAGACCTTCTTTCTACTTCTCCATAGCTGGTTACTTGCTCCAAAGAAACAAGGATAAGAGACCAGGTAAGTTGCATTGAATTTCCTTCTTATTGGGTTTTTTCATCATGTTTCAGAGAAAAGAGGATTGTGTTTACAAATTAATTTTTATCTTTTTAATTTGTAGCTGGTCTATATAGTTTAGAGAGTGTAAAGGTATATGAATATTATGCTAGACTTGCCAAGCTGTGGAACTACCTACGTGGTTATAATATTTGAGAAAGAATTGTTGAATCAAAACAAAATGGTAGAGGTGAAAAGTAGAAAGATTTAATTTGGTAGAACTATAGATTTAGCCAAGATTAAACAAATGGGCATGGTTTCCCTGGGAGTTCAGTGGTAAAGAACACACCTGTCAATGAAGGGATGCAGGCTCAACCCCTGGCTCTGGAAGATCCCCTGGAGAGGGAAATGGCAGCCCTCTCCAGTATTCTTGCCTGGAGAATCCCATGGACAGAGGAGCTTGGTAGGCTATAGTCCATGGAGTCACAAAACAGTCAGCTACAAATTAGTGAATAAACAACAGCAATAATACAAGTGGGCATTATTGAGAAGGATATCAACAGGCCTTGGCTGCTTTCTTTAAAAATTCTATTTCATTCTTTCAAATATTGTGATAAAATTATCTTATTGTATATTTCTGGGGGGTACACATTTTTCAGCTAAATGTTACTTATGGCATCTTGGAAATCCTGTGCATTATGAATCTTTATGAATTGACAGTGTCAATTTCCTTAGAGCTAGAAAGTCAGATAACTGACATTGTTAGGTATTATTCAGGAAATCATAGCCATTAAAGTTCTTAAAAAAAGATTAGCCAGAGATATACCATATTCTTGGATTGGAAGAATAGATTCAATATCCCTTGATATTGATATCTAATCTATTAGATCTGATAGACAGAGTGCCTAAAGAACTGTGATAGAGGTTCATGACGTTGAACAGAAGGCAATGATGAAAACCATATCCAAGACAAAGAAATGTGAAAAGGCAAAATGGTTGTCTGAGGAGGCCTTAAAAATAGCTGTGAAAAGAAGAGAAGCTAAAGGCAAAGGAAAAAAGGAAAGATATACCCATTTGAATGCAGAGTTCCAAAAAATCACAAGGAGAGATAAGAAAGCCTTCCTCAGCGATCAATGAAAAGAAATAGAGAAAAACAATAGAATGGGAAAGACTAGAGATCTCTTCAAGAAAATTAGAAATACCAAGGGAACATTTCATGCAAAGATGGGCCCAATAAAGGACAGAAACGGTATGGGCCTAACAGAAGCAGAGGATATTAAGAAGAGGTGGCAACAAACACAGAAGAACTGTACAAAAAAGGTCTTCATTACCCAGATAATCAGGATGGTGTGATCACTCACCTAGGGCCAGACATCCTAGAATGCAAAATCAAGTGGGCCTTAGGAAGTATCACTATGAACAAAACTAGTGGCGGTGATGGAATTCCAGTTGAGCTACTTCAAATCCTAAAAGATGATGTTGTTAAAGTGCTGCATGAAATATCCAGCAAATTTGGAAAGTGCAGCAGCAGCCACAGGACTGGAAAAGGTCAGTTATCATTCCATTCATGCCATCATTAAAGAAAGTCAATGCCAAAGAATGTTCAACCCACTGCACAGTTCCATTCATTTCACATGCTAGCAAAGTAATGCTCAAAAATATCCAAGCCAGGCTTCAACAGTATGTGAACTGTGAAATTCTAGATGTTCAAGTTGGATATAGAAAGGGCAGAGGAACAATAGATCAAACTGCCAACATCCACTGGATCATAGAAAAAGCAAGAGAATTCCAGAAGAATATCTATTTCTGCTTTATTGACTATGCCAAAGCCTTTGACTGTGTGGATCACCACAAACTGTGGAAAATTCTTAAACAGATGGGAATACCAGACCACCTTATCTGTCTCCTGAGATATATGTATGCTTGTCAAGAAGCAACAGTTAGAACCAGACATGGAACAGACTGGTTCAAAATTGGCAAAGGAGTGTGTCAAGGCTGTATATTGTCACCCTGCATATTTAACTCATTTGCAGGGTACATCATGGGAAATGCCAGGCTGGGTAAAGCACGAGCTGGAATCAAGATGTCAGGAGAAATATCAATAACTTCTCATATGCAGATGACATCATCCTTATGGCAGAAAGTGAAGAAGAATTAAAGAGCCTCTTGACGAAAGTGAAAGAGGAGAGTGGAAAAGTTGGCTTAAAACTCAGTATTCCAAAAACTAAGATCATAGCATCCAGTCCCATCATTTCATAGTAAATAGATGGGGAAAGAATGGAAACAATGACAGACTTTTTCTTCTTGGGACTGAAAATCACTGCAGATGGCAACTGCAGCCATGAAATTAAAAGACGCTTGCTCCTTGGAAGAAAAACTATGACCAATCTAGACAATATATTACAAAGCAAAGATATTACTTTGGCAACAAAGGTCCATCTAGTCAAAGCTATGGCTTTTCCAGTAGCAATGTATGGATGTGAGAGTGGACTATAAAGAAAGCTGAGCACTGAAGAATTGATGCTTTTGAACTGTGGTGTTGGAGAAGATTCTTGGGAGTCCCTTGGCTTGCAAGGAGATCCAACCAGTCCACCCTAAATGAAATCAGCCCAGAATATTCATTGGAAGGACAGATGCTAAAACTCCAGTATTTTGGCCACCTGATGCAAAGAACTGACCCATTTGAAAAGACCCTGATGCTGGGAAAGATTGAAAGCATGTGGAGAACAAGACTACAAAGGATCAGATAGTTCGATGGCATCACCAACTTGATGGACATGAGTTTGAGCCACTCCAGGTGTTGTAATTGACTGGAAGCCTGATGTGCTGCAGTCCATGGGGTTGCAAAGAGTCAGACACGACTGAGCGACTGAAGTGAACTGAACTGTATTGGAAGCATCAATATCGTGAAAATGACCATACTTACCCATATTAATCTACAGATTCAATGCAATTCCTATAAAACTACCAGTGATATTTTTCACAGAACTGGAACAAATACTTTCACAATTTGTATGAAAACACAAAAGACCCTGAATAGCCAAAGCAATCTTGAGAAAGAATAGAGCTGGAAGAATCAACCTTCCTTATTTCAGACTATAATGTAAAGCTATAATCATCAATACAACATGGTTCTGTTGCAAGAACAGAAATACAGACCAATGGAACAAGATAGAAAGCCTGAAGATAAATCAGCAGACCTATAGGCAGCTTATCTTTGACAAAGGAGGCAAAACCATACAGTGGAGAAGAAACAGCTTCTTCAATAAATGATTCTGAGAAAGTTGGGCAGCTACTTGTAAAAGAATGAAATTTGAGCACTTCTTAATACCATACACAAAAATAAACTCAAAATAGATTAAAGACCTAAATGTAAGATTTGAAACTGCAAAACTCTTCTAGGAAAACACATAGGCAGAACACTCTCTGATGTAAATCACAGAAAGATTTTTACCACCCACCTTCAAGAGTAATTTACATACAAATAAACAAATGGGCCCTAACTGAACTTAAAAGATTTTGCACAATGAAAGAAACTGTAAGCAAGGTGAAATGACATCCCTCAGAATGGGAGAAAATAACCACAAATGAAACAACTGACAAAGGATTAGTCTCCAAAATTATAAGCAGCTCCTGCAGCTCAGTACCAGTAAAACAAACAAGATGGTACTGATGGTCTTATTTGCAGGGCAGCAAAGGAGATGCACACATAAAGAACAGACATAGGGTCGTAGGGGAGGGAGAAGGTGGGATGACTTGAGAGAGTAGTACTGAATTATATATATCACCATATGTAAAGTGCATTGCCAGTGGGAATTACTGTATGAGTCAAGGAACCCAAAGCAGATGCTCTGTGACAACCTACAGGGGTGAGATGGGGGAGGGAGGTGGGAGGAAGGTTTAAGAGGAAGGGGACATATGTACACTTATGGATGATTCATGTTGATGTATGGCAGAAACCATTACAATATTGTAACATAATTATCCTTCAATTAAAAAAAAAGATTTGCTAAAAATTTTTTTCTAGGATTTTCTATATCAATTTGTGAACTATTGATAGTTCTTATTAGAGATATAGACTCTGGTTCCTACTCTAAATTTACTAAGTCAGATAAAGCTTAACATATTTAAGCTCCTTAAATTATTCTTATGTACATTAAAATTGAAAACTCCTGATCTACAAAATACAATAGTACATGTGTTTTTGGAGAAAGAAATGGCAACCCACTCCAGTATTCTTGCCTAGAGAATCTTGTGGACAGAGGAGCCTGGTGGGCTTCTGTCCATGGGGTTGCACAGAGTCGGACACATCTGAAGCAACTTAGCATGCATGCATGCATTGGAGAAGGAAATGGCAACCCACTCCAGTGTTCTTGCCTGGAGAATCCCAGGGATGGGGAGCCTGACGGGCTGCTGTCTACAGGATCACACGGTAGGACACGACTGAGATGACTTAGCAGCAGCAGCGGCAGCATGTGTTTTTATAATTTTTTCACCATACTTTCCAATTTTGAATTGAGTCCTCCAAATCTGAGTGTATCAGAAGGCATAGTTACATTAATTTTTTCATTTAATATTTCTATCCTCCGTCAAATATCCATTCAGCACTTACTGTGTACTGACTGAGAATCTGTATTGGCACTGCTTGTGTAATAAGCACAGTTACAGTTGCAAATAATGATGCTCTCAGTCGCTCAGTCATGCCCAGCTTTTTGCACCCCCATGGTCTGTAGCCTGCCAGGCTCCTCTGTCCACGGGATTTTCCAGGCAAGAATATTGGAGTGGGTTTCCATTTCCTCCTCCAGGGGATCTCACAACCTAAGGAGTGAAACCATGTCTCTTTCATTCCTGCAATGTCAGGCAGAGTCTTTACCACTTAGCCACCTGGGAAGCCCATATGATGATGACCAGAATACTATTCTTTTAAGACGCAAAATAATAGAAGACATAGGCATACAAATCATTCCAAATCCATTATGATATCCTTTTCTTAATTTGGACTCATAGTTTGACTAACATACATTCTTTGTCACAATATTTAGATAAATACTCTTGGCTTTTAACTAGTACACGACTTTATATGATAACATACAATATTTTACATTTTATTTATTGTTATAAATAATATATCCTTGTAATCAAAGAGTTGTAAAAGCATATTAAAATGTAAAGGCTTTTCCCAAGAAATTACATATATCAGTTCTAATATATGTGACTTCTCTTGTACGTACTTTATTGCTTTCATTGAGCAGTGTACTCAGTCATCTAAAGTGCATCTACACACTTTCTACTCTAACAGTTTATCTGAACAAATGCCTTCAAATGACAATTTTTCTAGCTGTTCACATTTATGAAAATTCTAATTCTTTGATGTCAGCTGCCTAGATGCTTTTCTCTCCAGTTGCAGATGAAAATCAAACAAGATACATACAATAATATTGTTTTGACCAATGGGAAAGTGAGCATCTTACAATGAAAGTATGAGTTACTCATGTTAACATATTCTTTCTTTGCCTGATTGCTTTGCTCATTTAGCTCTAAGATCAAAATTCTTAATAATTATATTCATGTATTAATTAATTTCTTCATCAAACATTTATTGAGTAATTTGTATGTACTAGGTACCTTTGTAACTGCTCATGATGTCCTCATGCAATTTATATTCTGGTATTAGGAACAAGAAATCAATTAGGGACAAGATTAACAATAAGCATGTTATATGATATACTGGAAAGTAATATTAAGTGCTTGAAGAAAAACGAGGCTGGATAAAAGTAGAGAAAATTGTAGGTGGGAAATAGGCTCTCATTTTATTAGTAGATTAAGTGGTTAAGTCATTTTAAAAGATAACGAAAATGAACCATGCTATTATCTTGAGGAATGTATTTTCAGGCAGAAGAAAGCCCAGGTACAAAATATGCTAATATGTTTGAGTCATGGCAAATAACTTACTATAGTTGAAATACATTGAAAGAGAAAGAGAATGATAGAAAGTAACAGCCAAAGGCCAAATTATGCAAGGCTTTCTAAACAAATAGTTTAGCTTTTATCCCAAGTTGATGAAAGTCAATTGGGAAATTCAATGTAGAAATTGCAGAATTATTTTCCACAGAATTTTGTACCAAATGTTATTAGAGTAGGCTGACTGGCATACCATAGAGACTCTAAAAAATATATTTTTAAAATTATTCATATAAACCACTCAAGATGTTTATAAGTGTATATATGAGGTAGTGATAATAGGGTATCTCCTATAGAGTCATTCGGGGACTCAAACTTACGAAGATTATGCCATCCTCAATATAAATTGCTACAATATTTTCATCCAGTTGGCAAAAGAAGAAAGAACTAGATAATCTCATATAGAGGTCCTTTACAGGAACAGGCCTGAAACTGGTAAGCATCAGGTCTTTCACAGTACTAGCAGTCCAAAAGCTAGAACCTATTCACAGGACCATGCCTAACTAAGTGATGAGAAATACGGTTTAGTTATGTGGCCAAATGAAGAAAACAACTGATGGAATGGTAGACATTTCTGCCACTTCAATATTTTAGGTTTTATAACATCATGAGCACTGTTTTCTGAATATCATAATCAATTAACTGCACTTATTTTTAAATGTATAATATGAAGAGTTTTGAAAATGTATACATATTTATGTAACCACCGTCTCAAGCATTTCTGTTATTCCCCAAACCTCCTTCCTCATGTCTTGTAGCTATTCATCTCTACTCCGAATTACAAGCAATCATCTGTTTTTTGTACTATAAATTAATTCAGTCATATTTATAATTCCTCATAAACGGCATCATACAATATGCAGTCTTTTGTATCTGGCTTCTTTCAGCACAGTATTTTTGAGATTGTCCAAGTTGTTGCATGTTTCACTAAATTTCCCTTTTTGTACTGAATAGTATTGCACGGTATACACTCACCAGTTGAATGGACACCTGGCTTATTTCCAGTATTTTAGTATTATAAACTATGCTACTATAAACCTTCATATGTAAATATTTATATGAAAATATACTTTAATTTTAGATTTTCTAGAGGGTGTGCAATGGTACCTCTGCAATTCTAATTTGCACTTTTATAATGGTTAAAGGCATTTTATTAATTTCTTTCATATAAATCAATTATATAGTTTTTCTTATTAGATGTTTGCTATTTTCTAATTTTGAATTCAATATAATAAATTTCCCTGAGTACTGCTTTACCTGAATACAGAAATTATGTTTTCACTCAAATATCATATGATTTATGTCCTATGTTTTGCTGTGACCTATATTTTACATTGTACATATGTATGAATGAAAATTTTCTTTTTTATCATATACATACATAAATATACACACATACACATAAATATAGTGTCTGATGAATTTATCATTTACTTAAGCTGCTTTTCCATTATTTTCATTTTATTTTATTTTTTTAAATACTGGATATGATTTACTCTATTGATTTCATGGCCTTCTAAGGATTACTATACCTATTCTATTACAGAATGGAGTTGTGAAGAAAAAAAAAACTTTGGACATGGATTAAAACGCTAAGTTTATAGGTATTATTTGACACATGTCAGTAAGGAAAGGCAAAATTATGATTATAAAAACTCCAAATTAGTATCTAATAATACTTCTTACTTGCTCATGCCACCTCTTCACTTCAAGTAGGCAAAGGATTTCTGCTTCTTATCATAGAACAGGGGCTCAAGCTGACGATGAATCAACAGCATCAGATTTTAAACATCACTGGAGGAAAAGTAGAATTCTAGGATATAGATCTTACCTATTTCTAGAGTGGTGAATACTGGAAATATTTTGCAAAAGTATGAATGATTTTGTCATTCATTTACTAACTGCCAGCAACAACAATTTATTTTAGTTTTTAATTTCTAGCTAATATTAGCAAGAAATTAAAAATATTTAAAATATATATATATTTAAATAAATAAATACAGCTTGGCTTTGGCTTAATCACAGGCTCTGGAATATGTCTAATGCATAGGCCATTATTAATGTTTGCCAATATTAGCAAGAAATTAAAATAAATACAGCTTGGCCATGGCTTAACCATAGGTTCTGGAATATGTCTAATTACTTATGTTTCCACTGACATCATATTCTGGACTTACATAATTAAAGTTTTTGATTTTGTGATGGTTTAGAGATTTCTCCTAGAAATTATAATTTCTGAGATTTTTATTAATTGAGAACAGATTATATTTTTTATAAATTTAAATAAACTAAACTTATCAAGAATAAAATCTTTTATAATCTAGTTAGTTTCTTTCTTTGTATAGAAGATGGATTAGAAAATTAATATTTACACATAGTGCAACTAAATTTCTTTTAATAAAACTGTCAATAAGAAGTTGACATTTCTTTCTTTGTGTAATTTACAAATGATTTGTTTCTAATCTCAGAAGTAAAGTTAGGTCATACATATCAAGTTACTTGCTATGATTTAATTTAGCATCTGTTGATTTTGCCAAACATAGTGGCAGAGCTGATATTTAGCATTCAACATTGGCCACAAAAACGATGAAAGAGAACAATAGTATGACTTGCTAAGATTAATCTTTTTTGAAATAAAAAAGCAATCTGGCTATGCTTTGCTGCTGACATTCTTTGTCCTATCTAGTTGAATTTACTTGTGGCTCAGCCGGTTAAGAATCCACCTGTAATGCAGGAGACCCTGGTTCGATTCCTGGGTCAGGAAGATAAGGTGGAAAAGGTATAAGCTACTCACTACAGTATTCTCAGGCTTCTCTGGTGGCTCAGCTGGCAAAGAATCAGCCTGCAATGCGGGAGACCTGGGTTCGATCCCTGGATTCCGAAGATCTCCTGGAGAAAGGAAAGGCTATCCACTCCAGTATTCTGGCCTGGTGAATTCCATGGATTGTACAGTCCATGGGGTCACAAAGAGGCAGACACAACAGAGTGACTTTCATTTTCACAACATAATGTAGTTTATCAGATTATTTTAGAATTTAAGTATTAGAAACTATAAATTAATATATATATTGCTAGAGATAAAACAAATAAAATTGCATCTTAGTTTTAGAAAGAAACAAAAAGAACAAGATATCTCTAAAAAGAAGTATTCATCTTCATATGAAAGTGCCATCTTCTCTTGGTAAAGGATTGCTTGAAATTATGCAGGCAATACAGTGACTACAATTTTTAACTGTGCCAAGATTATTTTTTTCCTGATTATGGATTTCTTGTTATACCTGTGAAGTTATTTTAGTGGAGGAGTCTTCACTTTCCGCTGTTAAAAACATTTTGGTAATAAAAATATGACCAAATACGACTGTTGAGCTCTCATTATATAAGCAATAAACACAAAAGTTTATTAACTTTATAGACAATGAAATAATGACTTGCAATTTTTTCTGGAAATTTTAGTTAATAATTTTGAAAAATGTTATTTTTTCTCAATTTTTTTCTTTAATTGCATGTCTATAAATTACATACAGGAAATTATTAAAAATATATACTTTCATCTTGAAATTCTTTGAAAAATAATCTTTCATGTTAACAAAATACTAGGGAGGAAAACTGTTTCTTGATAGTGTATATATTTTTAAATATGCATTTGTTCACAATAAAATAATTGCATTAGTTTATAACACCATATTTTCTATCCTAATATGCAAACTTTGCATAACATTTTTATAATAAATAAAATATCAGAATTCCAGCAGTAATTATTGGAGAGTGGCTTTACTGTGTAGATTTGAGGATGTTAGAAAGAGATGGTGACAATAATACCAGTAAGTCAACCAATTTAATACAGGTATTTTCAACTCTGTTTCATTGTCTGTTTTTACATTTATTTTTGAACGTACTAACTATGATTTAGTGGTAAAAAAATTCAATAAAACATCAACGGAGCAGCTCAAGTAAAAGTAGGTTTGTGAATGTCATTATTTCTCTGTTCACAAAACTAACTGCTAGTGGGCCTCAGAAGGGCTGAAGGCGTGTGGTAGTACCCAGGCAACCAACTCTGTGAGTATTAGCATCCGACCTCTTGAGAAAACACAGACGATCCCTGACATTAGCAAATATTAGCAGTGATATTATAAAGGCTTCTTTAGGGTAGTTAAATCTTGTTTGCAGACACTGTGATACAGATATGTTACATCTGCATTTCAAATGAGTTCTTTCTTCATTTGGTAGTTTAATTGGGGCTGGAAAGCTCCCAGATGATTACAATTAAAACTGTTTCACTTCACTTTTTTTTTTTTAATCTAGCAATAGCATCTATTCATTTTCAGAATATCATTCAGCAGGGTTATAGCAGGAAATGTGCTTTCTATGTCCAAAAGAAATAATGCATAGAGTATAATTACAGAATTCTCTTTGACTTGAAGTTATAAATCATTAAATAAGTATTAATAAGTTATCCAGAACTGAACATGCTTTAATTAATTACAAACTTGTTTGTATGTCATTCAAAAACATGAACTAAGTTCCTCTTATATACCAGACAACTCGAGTTGGTAGTTGTGAAGATGAATTAACAAGTCAGTCTGTTTTATTGAATAAAACGATACAGCTCGTCAAAGAAATGAAGGCAACATGGCGTTACAGGCTACAAAGTGCTGAAAATAGCACAATCAGTTCCTCCAGCAAAGGAGCCTTGTAGCACAGAGCTCCGTCATCATGATTTTGTAAATATCAAGTCCTCAAAGACACTGTTTTCCTGGATATTGCTTTTGAATGTTTTTGAACATGCACCAGCATTATAAATACAACTTACGTTACAAAACAGTGTGTACCCAGACACACACTCATAATAATTACAGAAACTTAAGTTTTATAAAATAATACTTTTCCTTATTGTGCTTGATGTGCTCCTATTTTCAATCCTATTTTATTAAATTCTACCCCTTAAATTGATTTCACAACCCAGCTAATGGGTCATGTTCCTCTAATCCATTATCTCAGTTTCAAAAACACTACACAAGAAGTGATAATCCTGGTAATTGGTGGTAAAATGGAGCAATTCTAAGCATAAGAATTATAGGAGAAAGTAAACAAATCTTATGTTTAAAATGGAATGGTGGTTGAAGTGAGAAGTCAGAAAAGGAGTCATTGTAGGTGTGTGTTTTCTCCCTTATCTTTTTTGTTGTTGTTGTTTACTGTCATTTATGGCTTCTGATAAATCCTTTTAAATAAATAATTTGAGACATGGTTGAATCTCATTTAGCCTAAGCATAGGAGAGAGAAATCTGGTTGAATCTGTTAATCATGTGGGAAAAGAATAATGATTCAAAGTTATGTGCACAGCTAAATAGCCCTGAGAGGGTAAAAGCTATTTTTCTGTTAGCTTTTATAAGTTCAGGATCTCATCAATTTAAAACAGTTTTAGGAAACATGTGTGGTGGTAAGTGTAGAAATTAAGTAAGACAATTCCCATATAATCTGAAGGAATCACTTTAGAATTGGTAATAGTCAATGAGAAGTCATCAATTAAATGGTCAAATAAATAGCTGCTATCAATAAAAATTCCCAGAAATGTGCCTTGGGAACATTCATTTTAAATTATGGTTACAAAAGAAATTCTCTAGAAATCCTCATGTGTAACTGTCCTTAAGACATTGTCAAATGGTGAATTAATCTCCTTCTCAGTCTCAGAAAATTTTACAATATCTTCTGTAGTTCTGTCATTTAAATGTTTGGAAATAATTCTGTGAATCACTGGGCACTTAGAAGACCAGAGGTCATAATGCTGTCACATTTAGTCCAGATCCATGAACCATCTGCATGCATCTGCAGAAAGATATAAACACCAGGGCATAATAGTATTACTGAAAGTTGAGCTAAACTAACACAGTAAGTCTTAACTGCACGAGTGTGGTCACTTAACTAAGCAACAGAGGATGACTTTGTCCCTAACTCACTTTATTTCCCTTGTTCAGGACCTCCTTATAATGTGACAAATAAAGAACCACAGAAATAAGGTTTAATTTTTCCAAATCCAAACTCTTAAAAGTAGAAAATATTGCTGTTAGAAATACATTACTTATTTATTTACCATTCTAACACATTTTGGAAGAAAAAAAATTGACCCTTGGAAATTTTATTCCCTACAGCAGTGAAAAGGAGAGAAAGCCCATGCAAAATATGATCTGATGTGACACAAGTTGCTAATCCATACGTGCCAGTCCAGGCTTCTCTGTCTATCACTGTGCCCACATCAAGGGCTCTATGACAGAGGAACAAGTGCCAGGTAAACTACGTTATTGCTCTCAGCCACTGGTGCAATGACTTACTCTGACCACACCAGGGCCCCTAGACCTGTGGAAAATGCATTTACCTAGTTCTCAGCATTCAGTGTGACGCAGGAGACCAATGTGACTTAATGTAAAGCTACTCACCAGTCAATAATGTTCACCATGAGGGTTATTCCAGTCCCCTAACTTCATATCTAAAATGATAATATTATCTCAACCATGATTGATTATCGATAGACACATAATACTGTAAGCTTCCTCTCTAGTGACTTAAATTGACATTTTGCTCTCTGTTTCAAATTTTCCCGTTGTGTCCTCTGAAACTCCAATCATTCCATGATTGATCATCTCTCTACCTTCTGCCCTGAGCTTCCAGTAAGGTCTCCTTCGAGAATATCCATTTCCTATACCTCACACGTTATCTCACCTCAACCCTGAGGCAGCTTCAAGAAAATGGTTTTTCCTTTAATAAAACCCTGCTTCTCTGAGGCATATTCCTCTGAGCTTGACTACTTTTCACTCCTACATTTTCTCCGGCTATTTAATCTATATACACTTCTATTTTCTTCCTCACCAGTACTGTCTTCAGTCAAAGCTTACTTTTCTTCAAGTGCAAGCCCTATTCTTTGAACTGTTATCTTTCAGATTTCTAAATACCATACCACATCCTTTTTATTTTTAATATTCTGGAGTAAAAAAAAATCTGGGTAAATATAAAGCCGGTCTCCACCCAAACACTTCATCAATAGAAAACATTTCCTCTTAACAGAGATGGAGAGGTGAGAAATAGCACAGGGTTTCTTATCTGAATTTCAATTTTTCAACACAAGCTTATTAATCATAGTCCTGTCTGTTGTAAGTAGTGATGGTAACCATTTAGAAATAAAGCATGTTATGATGCACTAGAGAAGAAAACTTAAAACACAATGAGGATAAACTTAGAATTAAGCAACTTACTCTTAGATCTCATTATAAATAAATAAATAAAGGAGAGAAATTCATCCTGAAAATTATGAAGAAACAGTAACTAGTAGGAAGATGGATTGAATTCGGGCTATGACAAGAATTTTATTAGGTTGGTAGCTGATGTTTTGTTAAAATTTCCATAATTTTTATAGACAGGTCAAGAATCCTTTGGTTTTCATTGCAAAACTTTTTGTTTTAAGCTACAATTAAAGTTAGAAAGCTTTATTTTATTTTTCACTGTTATCTCCTCCCCAAAATATCTCTGGTGCTGTTGCTGCTGCTGCTAAGTTGCTTCAGTCGTGTCCGACTCTGTGCGACCCCATAGACAGCAGCCCACCAGGCTCCCCCATCCCTGGGATTCTCCAGGCAAGAACACAGGAGTGGGTTGCCATTTCCTTCTCCAATGCAGGAAAGTGAAAAGTGAAAGTGAAGTTGCTCAGTTGTATCCGACTCCTAGCAACCCCATGGACTGCAGCCTACCAGGCTCCTCCGTCCATGGGGATTTTCCAGGCCAGAGTACTGGAGTGGGTCACCAGTGCTTTCTCTGCAAAATTTCTCTGCTTCCACACAAATGTTATTGCAAACTCATTTATTTCACAATTTATCTATAGAACTCTGATTTTATAAGGTAGAAACCATGGGGTTTTATTCATGGGTCTCCTCACATAGAGACTAAATAATCTGAACTGCCAGGAGGTTACATCTTAGCTATTTATTTGATTGCCACCTCAAAACAGCTGCTATCAAGAGGATAATTTTTTCTTGAGAAACAATTGATTTTCCATAGAACTATTTCAATTGAGTAATCTTTGAGTTCACGGTGTTATGCATTTTGAAGTGTTGATTATACACAATATGAAGCTAAAAAGGCTAATTCATGACCAATCCATTTAGGAATATAATAATTCTACCTTGATTAAGGCATACATATATACATAATCTTTATGCATTTTTATTTAATGTGTTTCAAAAGAGACTGGCAAACTGGGCAAGAAAATAAAACAATAAGAATGCAAAGCAGGTTATAATTAAACCATTTATAAAAATAAGAAATGATGAAAATGTAATCAAAGATTGATATTAATAATTATAATTTCATAGTTACTGTTACATATAATGTTTGGATAATTAATAGTACATAACAAGAATAACAATAGAAATAATCACATATAGTAAAAAACAAAAGGTGAACTGAAAACACAAGAAAAGTGGTAAAAGAATAAAAAATAGAAAATAATTTGATAGAATCTATAAAGAACATAGAAGAGGACAGAGCTACCCACTCCAGTACTCTTGTCTGGAGGATCATGTGGACAAAGGCGACTTAGCACAACACGTAAAGGATGTACAACATTTAAGTAAGTGAATATATATATATATATATATATATATATATATATAATATATAAAGCAAACAGTTAAATGAAAGTCACTAAGTGTAGAGCACTAATCTATAATTCCATGGCAGGCTACAGTCCATGGGGTCGCAAAGAGTTGGACACAACTGAATGACTTTCACTTTCACTTTCACTTTTCAAGATACCATAGATGCTATAAAGTGTCAAAAAGTAGTTTTTGTTCTTTTTAAAAAATAACTAATAATTATGTCTAATATTGAAGAGACGATTAATGCTTGGTGATTAAAGGTTTAATAACCTTTTCAGTTAAGCAACTCTAAATAACAAAATACTCACTGTTAAGGAGAAACAATAATAATGCAACAACAACAAAGTTTCAATTTGTTCATAACACAAAACAAGGGGCTGGAAGATGAGGAAACAAGATGACAAGAGAATAGTTTTAGTGGAGATTATGTGGAGAATAAATCATACATAGAAATGAGCTGTTTCTTTTATGAGGGCACTCTCCATTTAAGAATAATTTTTGGCAAAATCTCACCCAAACAGTCCTTTCTCAGTCCATAGTGTTGCAAAGGGTCATTGTACGTTTCCACAGAAATTATCTAATATACCAATATTAGATATCAATATTATCTGATATTATACTGATATTAGATATATTATCTAATATAGCAATACTTAATATACTAATAAATTATCTAATTAAATAATAAAATTAGTGATTATTATACTGTAATAATGCCTTAACAGTTCTTTTTCAGTACACTATAAACTACTCCAAGGGAGGAAAAATTTGTCTGATTTAATTTTCCACAATGTATCTTTAACAGTACTTGGATGACAACAGATCATCAAAGAATAAATATCGGATGAATATAGTGCATGAATCAGTGACCAAGATAGAGGAAGCTCTTAGATCAATGCATTTTCAACTGAATTGACCACATCTACCCTAACAAAGCCTAATAGTTAACTTTTATTTCTCTGTGTGTCTGTTAAATATGAAGTCTTATATTCTATTCTGTTAATTTTTTCTTAAAACATTAACGTTTACCTCATTCCAACTTTATTATATACCATGCCGTTGATTACCATGATTTTTATTTATATTACAAAATAAAATGTTTCAAAATGTTCATGATGTAATTTAAAATGAATCTCCTTTGTGTATGGTGTTAGAAAGTGATCTAGTTTCATTCTTTTACAAGTGGCTGTCCAGTTTTCCCAGCACCACTTGTTAAAGAGGTTGTCTTTTCTCCATTGTATATTCTTGCCTCCTTTGTCAAAGATAAGGTGTCCATAGATGCGTGGATTTATCTCTGGGCTTTCTATTCTGTTCCATTGATCTATGTTTCTGTCTTTGTGCCAGTACCATACTGTCTTAATGACTGTGGATTTGTAGTATAACCTAAAGTCAGGTAGGTTGATTCCGCCAGTTCCATTCTTCTTTCTCAAGATTGCTTTGGCTATACGAGGTTTTTTGTATTTCCATACAAATTGAGAAATTATTTGTTCTAATTCTTTGAAGAAGACCTCTGGTAGCTTGATAGGAATTGCATTGAATCTATAGATTGCTTTAGGTAGTATACTCATTTTCACTATATTGATTCTTCCAATCCATGAGCACGGTACATTTCTCCATCTGTTTGTGTCCTCCTTGATTTCTTTCATCAGTGTTCTATAGTTTTCTATATACAAGTCTTTTGATTCTTTAGGTAGAAATACTCCTAAGTATTTTATTCTTTTTGTTTCGATGGTGAATGGGATTGTTTCCTTAATTTCTCTCAAAATGGATCAAAGATCTAAGCATAAGACCAGAAACTATAAAACTCCTAGAGGATAACATAGGCAAAACACTCTCTGCTATAATCCAAAGCGGGATACTCCATGACCCACCTCCCAGAATATTGGAAATAAAAACACGAATAAACAAATGGGACCTAATTAAAATTAAAAGCTTTTGCACAACAAAGGAAACTATAAGCAAGGTGAAAAGACAGCCTTCAGAATGGGAGAAAATAATAGCCAATGAAGCAACAGACAAACAATTAATCTCAAAAATTTACAAACAACTCCTGCAGCTCCATTCTAGAAAAATAAACAACCCAATTAAAAAGTGGGCCAAAGAACTTAACAGACATTTCTCCAAGGAAGATATAAAAATGGCTAACAAACACATGAAAAGATGCTCAACATCACTCATTATCAGAGAAATGCAAATCAAAACTACAATGAGGTACCACTTTACACCAGTCAGAATGGCTGCCATCCAAAAGTCTACAAGCAATAAATGCTGGAGAGGATGTGGAGAAAAGGGAACCCTCTTACACTGTTGGTGGGAATGCAAACTAGTACAGCCACTATGGAAAACAGTGTGGAGGTTCCTTAAAAAGCTGCAAATAGACCTGCCATATGACCCGGCAATCCCACTGCTGGGCATATACACCGAGGAAACCAGAATTGAAAGAGCCACGTGTACCCCAATGTTCATCGCCGCATTGTTTACAATAGCCAGGACATGGAAGCAACCTAGATGCCCATCAACTGACGAATGGATAAGAAAGCTGTGGTATATATACACAATGGAATATTACTCAGCATTAAAAAAAAATTCATTTGAAGCAATTCTACTCAGATGGACGAAACTGGAGCCCATTATCCAGAGTGAAGTAAGCCAGAAGCAAAAACAACAATACAGTATATTAACACATATATATGGAATTTAGAAAGACAGTAATGAGAACCCAACATGGGAGACAACAAAAGGAACGCAGATGTATAGAATAGACTTGTGGACTTTGTGGATGAGGGTAAGGGTGGGATGAGATGGGAGAAGGGCATTGAAGCATGTTAATTGTCATGTGTCTAATCAATCGCCAGCCCAGGATTGATGCTCGGGACTGGTGCAGCGAGATTTCCTGGGGGGGAGGGAGGAGGGAGGGGGGACCCGGAGGGGAAGCATATGTAAACCCATGGTGATATCATGACAATGTATGGCAAAAACAATAATTTTAAAAAAAATAAATAAAATAAAATGAATCTCCTTCATGAGTGTTCATTGAGTTGATGTCATTCTCCATTGGTTTAAAACTTGGTCCATGACAAAAAAACCTATCAAAAGTGCCAAGTATTTGGGAATTGTGTCAAGACTTGGAAAAAGAGGTAAAAAGTAGAACTTGTGAAATGGAATACATATGGAGTGAGTAAGCTTTGGTGGCCACAAAATAAGATTTTAAGAGTTGATGACACTGTAAAAAATATGGACTATGCAGTCTGGATATTGACTGCATAGTTGAATAACATGTTTTGAATGTCAAGCTAAGAAATAAGTAAGCAGCTTTACATTTTATTCTCCATAGGTATTTGGCCTGGAATGGCTACTGCATCTTGTAGGGCCTTACTTCACAGGCAAGGGCAAATTTTATACTGGAATGTCAGAAACTCTGCATAGTTTTCAGCATGAGAACTTTAGAAATCAAAAGCCTTGCTGCAGAAGGAATATCAATTGAAAAGATGTCAGACATCAGTCTTAAGGACTTCAACTTAGATAAAAATGTTAATACACTTAAGAAAAACAAATGAAAATATTATATACTGTTATTATCTATACCATACTTCTATCAAGACAGTTTTTTCAGTGCTTTTTAATGAAAAGAAGTAATTGGACAGCTAAATTCCCTTTGGTACAAAGTTGTTTATTTATAGCTCCTTCTTTGTATTTGAAAACATTCTCTCAGTTTAGGGAAGGGTTCTCTTATCTGGACTGATCATGATTGGCAGATATAATATCTAAATTATTAAGTTTACATAATACAAAAATAAGCTTATATTTCATAAATCATTCCTCAGTGATAGAGTAAACTTTAGATGTAAATTAGATAACAAGGAAAAGTCACATTTTAAAATGCTTAGAAAAATCTGTATTACAGGTATTATATTCTTTGGCAATCAGAGGTTGACTATACTCAAAACAACACTGAAATACTGTTTTCAATCTAGATTTGTTCATATTTGGTAATAAACAGAGATTTCTATAAGCCTGACTTGATTAAATGGATATAAAAATAATATCCTGTAAAATCAGTCATTGCATTTTAATCACTGTCTGCAAGCTCACTCTGGAAAAAATATTCAACTATTTATCATCATTCCTTAGCCATTACTTAGAAAATAAATGTAGCTCAAGGATTTAAGTGCTTCCCAGAAAATGCAATCCTTAAAGCACATTTGAAAGCTCATGGCCTTATAAAAATAAAGGTTTTTGCATGGCTATTTACTAAATATATATATATATATATAAGCTATTAGTTTGTGAAATCAAATAATTCATGTATAAGTTTTCGTATCCTTCGTTCTGCTTTAAAAAAAATATCCCTGTAAAATATTAGAGCATATTTTGGCTGATGTAAAATTTTAAATCTCAAAGGTATACTTATTTTCACATTATATTTTTATTATTCAATCACCATGGCTACTCACATTCAATTCTTCGCACCTGCAGGTGAATCAAAGCCAACTTCTAAGATGTTTTGGCATCTTACTTCTTCATAGGGGAAAAGATAAATTCAAACTCTGGTGTTTGCTGACCTCAAATTATAGCTTGCATGAAAAGCAGCAGACACCCTTGTTATCTCTACCCCTCCCACTCAACTGCCTGGTCTGTTTTACTCTCAGTGATTCCTGTCTTCTGGAGACTCCACAAGAGTAGCTGAGTATACATACAAAGGGAAATGACTTCTCTGGAGCTTCAGGACCCACTGGCTCATCTAACTGTAATGAATTATGACATATCTTTATGATTGCTTATACTAGATCACTGACTAATGTCTCATCACATATTCCTGAACTGTTTAAGCAATTGTGTCTGTTATTGTAAGCTTTATCTGAGACTGATGGACTGCAATGTGAGTTATGAGACCACAATTGGAGCTCTTATTATAATATGATACTTAACTTTCTTTCCACAAATGTTATATGATACATGAATACTATAAAAGTGTGTATGCTGGACATGTGACTATTAACTAATAATGCTAGCTTCATTTCTGATTAAATAAAGGAAAGGAAAGCACCTTAACATTAATAATCAAGTTTGTGTTATCCATCCATGAAAGAAAACATTTTTAGGGAAATATATGTAGTTTAGTTGATTGCATGAAATGAAAAACTTATAATTTTTGGCACAAATTTTAATTGTATACTCAGTTTTATACAAGTTATGAACTATTATTCATTCTTGCTTTGGCATCTTTGCTTTTAGGTGCCTGGAAAAATCGAATTTTTGTTGAGTTTCCTATATTGCCCAAATGCACATTTATTAAAGTATGATTTGAAGCTACAATATCTTAAGGGACTTGATTTTTTAATTGTGAAAACCAAGCTGGTGTGCTCAAGTAAGTGCATTTGATTCAGTAACTAAAGTACAAAATTGGGTTAAAAATGGACAATGTATTTATTTCCATTCCATATAGTCATCTTGAGTAAAGTCCGTACTGTTTACTAAGTTTAACCACTGGAAAGATATTATACAAAGCTTTTAGACGGTGCTTTGTGACAATAAACCAAAATAGCATAAATAATACCAAGAGAGCAAATCAAGAAGGAAGTGGGATGTGCTAACCAACAATGCTAAATCTGATGCAGTTATCCTAAAAAATAATGTATTTCTTATACAGAGGACTTCAGTATCAGAGGGTGTAAAGGCATTACTTTACAGAAAAAAAAATACTGGAAAGTAGCTGTTGGGGTAATCATGGAAAAATTCAAGATAATAGCTTTTCTGAATTGTCAATGTTTTAGCAGATATAGTCATGAAGATATTAATAGTGATATAATAAATTTGTTTTTGAAAATGGCTTTCTATATAAAATTTATCACCATGGGAAAATACCATTTCCAAACAAAAACAATTTGAACAAATTGTTAGAGGTTAGGGAAATATTTAACATGATCTAAAAAAGATATTCCATTTATATATTTTAACATTTTAATGTATTATCTTTTTTATTAATCTTAGTATAAAAGCAATGCATATAACATTTTGTAAAGGGAAGTAATTCATATCTTTTCTACTTGAGAAGGCAGAACAGGTGTCTATATAGGTGTAATCTAAGCATTTTATATACTTATGCTTAACATCACTAATAATTAGAGAAGTGCAAATCTCTAATGTAGAATTCTATACCTGGGGGGGGGACTTTAAATAAATTTGGAAGATGTATTGTAAAACAAGAATAAAGAATATTGAGGAAGTTTCTCATTATGCAGCCCTAAACTAAAAAAAAAAAAATTGATTTCTGTAGTCACAAGGGAAAAGTTCAAGATGTGAACAAGTTAATACAAGAACAAAGTAACAGTGGAAAGGGGGAAATATGGGTAAATATAACTAAATATTGTCCATGCAAAATGAGATTTTAAGACTTTGTAAGTAATTTGCAATAAATTTGGAATCAAATTCTGTGACATCAGTGTAAAAGTCTGGAAGGAAAAGTGGTAATAAAGTCAGTCAGTCAGGTATATGGCATATTCGTGTCTCATAATACGATTTCTTGACCGCTGCCACTAGAAAATCATCCCCTCAACAAAATGGAAGGAGAAAGCAAGAGTGTGCAGTTATTTTCATTTTGTAACAATATTTTCTCTTGAATTAACTAAGAAAATTGATTGGTAGACCCACCAAAACCTAAGCTTCATTGCTGTAGAAATGGAAGAACCCAGATTCCCACCATGGGTAGAAGTCTTCAATAGCTCTGCTCCCTGAATTACAAAGCGAAAGAAATGGCCACATTGAGCCTTGACTGTAATAAACACTGGGGCGCCTGGATCTTTTCAAATTATGGTTCTGGATATATATTCAGGAGTGTGACTGATGGATCATACATTAGCTCTATTCTTAGTTTGTTTTTAAGGAATCTACATACTGTTTTTCGTAGTGATTGTACTAATTTAGATCCCCACCAACAATGTAGGGAGGGTTCCCTATTCTCCACAGGCTCTCCAGCATTTCGTTTGTAACTTTTTTGATGATGGCTATTCTGACCAGAGTGAGGCCAATATTTCTTCAAATTTTGCTTCAACTCTGTTCTGTTCCATCTCTGGGACTTAAGGCAGACATATATTAGATGTTGCCAGTGCATATCATTTAGAGAATATATTTTATATGAGCATATAATAATATAGAGCATATATTTTATGCTCTATTTTCTATTAACATCTTTTATTTTTATGTTTTAATTTGGCTATTTTCATTCACCTATCTTCCACTTCACACTATACTTTTCTACTCTATCAAATGTATATTAAATCTATATGTTACATTTTTTAAATTGCTGATATTAATACATGATTTTCCACTTTTTGAACTCCCATTGTTTCTCTTAAGATTTCACTTCTCCAGTGAATGGCTCCATAATTTCATCTACTTTTTCCTGCTATTTTTTTTTGCATTTCCTGGAACATATTAATTGTTGCTTAAAGTGTTTTTCTACTAATTCTACTATCTGAATTCCTTTTGGTTGGCTTTTATTGTCTGTTATATTGTCATATTTTACCAATAATATGTTTAATAAAATTTTACTTTATGTCAATGATTTATTTAAAAAAAAATCGAGGCACAAGATGCTGTTTTCCAAGAGAAGGTATCTTCTTTCCTCTGTTAGGTAATGGGATTGAATTAGAGATGGCTGTGTTGTGCTAAAATAGTCTCTGGTGCCTTCAAATGATTTATTTTTGTAATTTTTCCAGCTTTTCTTTCTAGTTGTTATTAGCAGCAGTATTGACTTTCTATTACTTAAGTAATCACACTCTAATTGGAAGTCAATAGTAGTTATTTTGAATAAGCAACAAAGAATTTTCCACAAGATGAGTGGAATGCTTGGAGTAAGAAATGAAAATTTAAGAAAATCCTACTTTTGATAATGTTCAAGATACAATAAGCCCAACTCAAAACTAATAATAAAAATTAGATCATACACTAAAAAAAAATCTAGATTGTTTAGCAAAGAGACAAATATTTAAGTTTTTCCCTATGGTGCTACTCAACAAAAATTAACAGGGGAAAAGAGAAAAAAAAGATGACAAAGATGACTTAAATATTTATATATGCAATCCTATCTTATTTAGCAATTAATCATGATTCTTTTACATTTAACCTGATTTAATATTATCTTCTTTAAGTCTTCCATAATCCCTGACTTTTTTTTTGTTATTACTGGTAGTGGTGTCACACTCATCTGTTGTTTATTTTTAAGTTTTCTATATCTCTTTGTTTCAGAAATTTGACTAAAAATGCCACTTATTTAGATTTGAGTTTTGATATACTCTCCTAATATTTCTGTTTTCATCTGTTTTCCTTCTTACAGGAACCTTCTAACTAAACCCTATTATCTTAAAATGTATGTTGTGGGAGTGGGTCTGATAAGATCTTTCTAGCGAAAGTGAAAATCACTCAGTCATGTATGACTCTTTGGGACCCCATGGATTGTAGCCTGTCAGGCTCCTCTGTCCCTAGGATTCTCCAGACTAGATATTGGAGTGGGTGGCCATTCGCTTCTCCAGGGGATCTTTCCAACCTAGGGATCGAATCCAGGTATCCCTCATTTCAACAAATCCTTTTACAATCTGTGCCACCAGGGAAGCCAACTGAAAATGTATATAAGGCCGTAATAAAACTAGCAAGTGGGGCATTCTCTGCCCCTTCTGATGTCTGTGTCAGAAGCTTTCTGTCTCTTTTTTTCACTGTAATAAAACTCTGCTACTCAAAAGCTCTGAGTGAAGAAGCCTCAGCTCTGGTCCTGAAGCTAATTCCCTTCTTCAGAGATCACAAATCTGACACTGTTCACCATAAGACAGCATTACTAAATAATATTTTATTGCTTAGAACTAATGGCAAGCCCCTGTATTATTCTACTGTGAATTTTTTTTGTTATTTCTCTAACATGGTGTAACCACATTACTTGTTCTCAAAATTAACTTAAATTACAAGGGTATTTTTTGAATGGTTAAATTTGTTTTAGCAATTTTGCTTGTTATTTAATCAGTGAGACATTGGGGGAATTATCCTCTATCTCTTTTTAGATTATTGTCTGTTTCACTATAATCTGTTCTCTAATTCTAGAATATTCAATTGTTCAGTTTTCTCTCTTTATTCTGTTTTCCATTATTTATGTTTTCTATGAGTCATTTTATCCTTGGATAAGAACAATTATATCCTAATATTACTTGAAGAGATTGGATGTTATTATAATTATGCATGCATACATGAAAAAGCAAGTATTTGGCCACATAAATATACTTAATGAAACTGAACAATGCCGATAAAATGATTTGATCTGGGGATCATACAAAGAAGCAACACAGTGCAGTGGGTGAAAGGATTGTCACTAGTATCAAACAACTAAGAAAAAAATTAACTCAGATAAACAGTTTGGGGGTACATATAAACAAGAATATAAGTCCTCCCAATTAAAAAATGTGTACTTCTTATTGAATGACTCTCATTTATATTCTCTCATATTCATATTATTATTGAATGATTTAATATTATTTTGAATATTCATATGTCAATATTATAGCTTGGACTGCTTTGCATGCCATATTTATATTTCTCTGAATACAATCCACAGTCAGATCACACTTACCACAAAATTTTTTGCTTTCTAAAATTGGTGATATTCAAAGAATAAAGAAAGCCTCCTCCTTATGTGATTCAGTAAGAAATTTACATTTCTTTGTAAAAATTATTCAAGATATTTAAAAATAATTGCATAAGCCATAAAATGATTAATAAAAATTAAATAAAACTCAAATACACATCAAATGAGCTTAATAAAATAATAGCAAACCTTAGTAAATTATTCCTCCAGCATCCTTTTTTCAATGCTGCATTTTTTGTTATTTCACTAGCTCAAACATACTAAAAAAGTTATTGCTTTCACTGATGAACACAATGCAAATCAAATCTTGCAAATATTTCTGCTTTCATTCTTTATCTTTAAAAATTATTTCTTAGAATTTTCTTCTTAGAAAAGTTTAAGCAGGTTCTTCATTTCAATTTGATGTTCATTATTACTCTTAAAAATATTTAAATAAATAATTATGTAATGCTATAACTATCAAAACTTTGGAGTTTCCCAATTGTAAAACTCATCAAGACATGGCAATAGAGACTTGGCTTTTGTTTTTATGAAAAATTGATCTAAACTCCACATTCTTAGCTGGATTCCTACAGTATTTTCTTTGGCATTCATGTTTTGCAATGTAGCAGGATAGTTTTAAAGGCAATGTCTGATGCAAACTGTTGAGTACCAAAGAGACCACAATTTGAATTGACAAAGATCCCATTAAAGAGCTCAAGAGTTAACATTTCATAATGTTTGTATAAAATAAAAGACGTTGACAGAGCACTGACTCATCCAGTTAGAAAACTGGCATAGAAACAAGGCAGGCAGTAAAGTTGGAAATGGACCTAAAATACTGATCCTAGAGAAAGAGAAAGTTAACTAGATTACTTTCCAGAAAGCAAAGGCTTTAAATTAAAGGAGACATTTAAATGAGACAATGCCTTGAATAATTTTAACTAGTGAGATCTAGATTTTCCAAGTGGCAAATTTCTAAGGAAAAGACAAAAATAAACATAGGCAAGATGAAGTTTAGAAACTGGTAAGCAGGCAAAGGGTCTTAGTCTCTGAGAGCTTTGCAGTTACTGACTTTACTCTTCAGAGGAAAATCTGGGGCAATTGGAAGGCTAGTGAAAGGCACATTTTATATCTCTTTTTGATTTTTAAAATATTTTTCCTTACACTTCTCTTTGAAAACAGTTGCCATTTTCCCTCATATTTTCTACTTCAACATTCTACCCATTCCAGTGTCTAAATAATCAGTTTAGAATGTTTCCAGGTTAAGTGAAAAGCCTTACTTTAGAAATCTGCTAAAGAACCTTTGATCAAAGTTAAAATATTGATTTAAAATAGTAAATGGACTTGCATAAACTGTCAGCCAAATCAAATAGCTTACTGGGAAGTCACTTCATAAACATAAAACAATGATAGTATTCCTTAATATAAAATAATGGTTTTATTGCACTGTAATTTTTTCATATTCCCCCATGAAGTTATATTGAACTTGAGGTTAGAAAATACATCATACATGTAATGGATTCTCAAATCTTTCATTATTGAATATGTTTTCTTTTCTCTTTTTTGACAATTCAACTCAGCTATCTGCTATTTACATGGCTCCTTGCAGATGATTATTTTATGATAAAATCATTAGTAAGAGTTATCAACTTTAATGAAAATAGTGATATGTGTTATTATTAAATGGATGAATCATATTTTTATGTAGCAAACGTTTTCCTTATTTAAATCTCAATTGAAAGTAAAATAAAATGAATGGCATGGAAAAAGGGCAATGGTGATTAAACAATCTATTTAATATGACACTTTTCTCCTCAGCATGTTATTGCCATCTTAGTTTTCATATTTTACCCCTGAATAATTCAAAATCTCAACATTTCTAAAAACTAGCAAAAGAAATTACTTCATATATTGTGTGCATGCTAAGTTGCTTCAGTCGTGGCCAACTCTGTGTGACCCTGTGGACTGCAGCCTGCCAGGCTCCTCTGTCCATGGGATTCTCCAGACAAGAATACTGGAGTCGGTTGCCATGCCCTCCTCCAGGGGATCGTCCCCACCCAGAGACTGAACCCACATCCCATGTCTCCTGCATTGGCAGGTGGGTTCTTTACCACTAGCGCTACCTGGGAAGCCTACTTCATAAATTAAACACCCCCCCTCCCATATAAACTGTTCCAAGATTTGAGTCTTTGAGATGTTACCTATTTGGGAACAAAGAAGAAATCAATTTTTTCTCTTTAATTTTTTTTTACAATTATTTTGATTTCAATGGTGAAAATGTACTATCATAAAAATAGCCCATTCAGAAATATTCTTAGTCCTGGAAAGATCATATTCTGAGTAGACATCATGTGTACCTGAGGTTAAAATTACACTGCTTCTCCACTAACCCCTCGTGAGACATTTGTTCCTTTCCAAAACACCGATAAGACATCTGGTCCCCACTAAAACACACTTGATATTTGGTCCTATCCAAAACCACTTGTCCTGGATCAAATATGCTCATGGAAATTTTGGACAGGACCATATTGCAAGGTCTTTTTGAAAGGGACCAAATGACTTTGGGGAAAATAATGACTTATGAAAGAATGTCTTACAGATGTTTTGGACAGAACCAAATGTCTGCTAGCCCACAAACTTTGTCTCTGAAATTTTGCTATTTTTCAATTGTGTTTCTTAAAGGTAGTCCTTTTTTCAAATCTCTATTACTATATTTCATTTATTGTTTATATGGTCACTGAAACTAAAATAAAATATAGATGCAAAAAATCTCATATTCCTTTTGTTCATTAGCAATCCTCCAATCAATGGTTTATTTAAATTAATCTATGCTGATGAATATTCCTATTCTAAAGGGTTTGAGCTTTCACTTCAAAGCATAATACAGCCACCTCCCTTCAGCTATTTCTTCATATAAGAGGAACTTTACGGAAATGCTAATTGCAAATTTCAGTGGGAAAACCACAGGTTTTATACACAACAGGACAAATTACAGAATCCTTTAAAATTGTAACATTTAGCTTAAATCTTCAAGATGGAAAAATCTTTAATAGTTATTCTGATGCCTGCACAAAATAAAATAATTCATATGATTGTTAAACATTCATACACAGTTACTCTTTAAAGTTTACCAAAGTCTTCTACCTATATTTTGTGTTTACCTGTTCTAAGCATTTACATAATAATCCTTTCACAATAGTTATCCTGATTTCATTCTTACTCTAAAATGAATATTGATATGGAGAAATCACTAAATATTTTATCTATCAGTTTCCAATTTTTAAAAAGCTATTAGAATATTGTTTATTGTCTAATGAAAAGATGAAAGCTATACATGCAATTGTAAAATTCTGGAAAATACACAAAGAAAAGCAAATAATAGTAATAGTAGTAATTCTACAACACAGGGAATATGATCAATGACAGTTTGTGTTACACTACTTGTTACACCCCTTTTTTCTTGCAATAATTTTGAATATAGTTAAGTTTCTACTGTAAATGATATTTTTATCCTGCTTTTGCTCATTGCGTATACTTCCTATATTCCATTTTTCCTCTCATTCTGAATCAGAAGGGAATTACTGTGTTGCTTGCTATATACTTTTTACTTGTGAGATCATGAACCATAATAAATCGTTAGTCAAGCGGTAATGATAATGGTTACAGAGTAGATTCCTACCATTTGAATATGAAACTATATGATTCATTAATTGCTCTAGTTGAACAACTTCCCTGACATCACTTAAGGATTTCACCCACTAAAGATGCAATCAGCACTACCCACTGCACGTTAGTGTTTTGAGGATCCAAGTAGTTCACTCAGAGTTCTTGGGTGCCAAGTCACTTCGGTCGTGTCCAACTCTTTGTGACCCTTTGGGCTGTAGGCTCCCAGGCTCCTCTGTCCATGGGACTCTCCAGGCAAGACTACTGGAGTGGGCTTTCGCGCCCTTCTCCAGGGAATCTCCCCAGCCCAGGAATCGAACTTGTATCTCTTAGGTCTCCTGCATTGACAGGCGGGTTCCTTACCACTAGCGCCACTTGGGAAGAGCACACAGAAAATGCTGACTAACTTTACGCTGTCTCTTTTCCTCTTTCTCCTTTTGCTTTCCCTTGTCAGTTATTACCGTTGCTACTATCACTACTCTCAGGTCGACTTCTATTACAAGCAGCGATACTATCTTTTAATACTGAATCTAAGTCCATATTCTAATGAGCAGAAATAGTCAGATTTTGCGAAGACTAATGGCCTGCAAATTCATCCATGTTGCCAAAAATGGAAGAATCACTTTCGATTTTTAAGGCTGAACAATATTCCATTGTATATCAAATTTTTCTTTATCTACTTTTGTAAAAACAGACATTCAGGTTGCTTCAATTCCTTGGCTGTTTTGAATAGTACTGTGATAAACATGCAGTTGTAGATTTCATTTTGATATTCTTGTTCTATTCCTTTAGATATATACCCAGAAGTGGGATTGCTGGGACATATAGTTCTATTTTTAGTTTTCTAAGGAATTTCCATGCTGTTTTCCATTATGAAGAAGGGTTCCCTTTCTGCTACATCTTTACCAAACCTTGCAATCTTTTTGGTTATAACCATTCTATCTGGTGTGAGGTACACAATAGCTTATAAAGTTTTCTGTTTGTCTTTCTCTGATGATTAGTGATGTTGAGCATCTTCCCATATATTTACTGTCTGTTTGTATGTCTCCTTTGCAGAAATTTCTATTCAATTATTTGTCCACTTTTTGCTAATGAGTTGAAAGAGTTTCTTATATATTTTGGATTACATAATACCACTTGGTTGAGAAATATAAAATAGTCAAACTCACAGAAGCAAGGGTAAAATGATAGTTGCCAAGGCCTGGGAGAGGAGCGAATGAGGTATCAGACAAAGGGTGCAAAATTTGATATGAAAGATCAATACATTCTAGAGATTTGTTGTAGAGTATAATGACTAGGTTAACAATAAAGTATTGTATACTTAAAATATGGTTAAGAGGATACGTCTTATGTTAAGTATTCTTATCACAAAATTAATAATAAAATAATTTAAAAAGGAGGAGGAAATTTTGGGAGGTGATGGATACGTTAATGACACAGACTGGGGGTAATGATTTTATGGATGTATACATCTCTCTAAACTCATCAAGTTGTATACAGTAGAAACGTATAGGTTCTTGTATATCAATCATACCATTATCAAGTGTTTTTAAAAATAAATAAATAAAACCTGCCATCAGAGAAAACAAACAAACAAAAAGCATCAGGTTTTTGAGTCAAACAAATATAGATAAAATCTTTAGTAGTTTTCTATTAATTGTGTGGATTGAGAAAAGTATGTAATCTCTCTGCTTCCCAGACTTTTCATTTTTAATAATGTAGCTGCAAAGCTGTCATTTTTACACATGACAATGTAGCTTGCAAAATTTCTGGCACATATTAGGAATCAGGTAAATATTAGTCCTGGTTTCATTTCCCAGTTTCCCCTATATAGTTCAATTATTGGAATTAAATTTTGTTCAAAGTCTATATTTTAATTATCAATATGTTCCATAATTTATGTTCACCATAATTTATGTTTGTTTACTCAGAAACAATAGGAACTGCTAAAAGTCCAAATATCTATAACAGTAAGAGAAGGAAATGGAGGAAACATTGACTATGTCACTGATATTGTAAAATTATTTTCAAAATTTCTATTCCTAAATATCAATTTTAATAGGTGGAACAGGGAAATTTGAAAGTACAGAAGAATACTTATATTTAACTTAGTTTACTGCAACCTTGTATAAATTTTCTCTTGAGAAAATGTTTTATCAATTTATGAGATGGAAATCTCTGATTATGTTAAGTTGCATAGATCTGACCTTTGAGTAGAGTTGTAGTTAACATATTATTTATTTCAAAATAAATCCCTTAAGAGATGTTAACTTGGAAAGTGAAATCCTTTTCCACTGGAATAAAATCAGTTATAATATTTTAATATTGTAATAGTAGGCTAGACCAGTTAATTGTGACCCTTTCAAATTTAAAAACAGCTTTTAATTATTTTAATAATGCATATTTTAAATGAATATGTTTATAATTACAATGAAGGTCTGGAAATAATGGAGGTATTTGAAGAAATCTGAAGGCAAAAGTTGCAAGAAAAACTTAAAATACCTGTTCAGATAAAAGCCCTTGGCTATGTTTGAAATATAATCTCCTGCATAGAATCTGTGTATAGGAATCTCTTTCAGAAATGTTTTCATATTTGATCACCACAAAACCAATGCTGTGATATTCTATACTTGCAAGTAAAGAAAAAATGATCCAGCGATCACAAGCTCACCAGTTCATGACAAAATTTTAAAAAGATAAATAATTTTCATCAGGTACTATCAACTATCATTTTGTTTGGATTCCATTATACATTTTCTATGCACTTAAATAGATATTTAGGCCATTACATTTCCACTTTAAACATTTCAGTGGGTAGATACTTTTACAATATAAGTTTCTTATTTTTCTTCTGCAAAGCAATTAAATACCAGCTATTGCTGAATTATAATGTATGACAAACATTATATTTTAGTGCCTGTATTTTAGTACTGTAGATCTCAGTGATGTAAACCTATGATATAACTTTGAAATCTTGGCATGAGCAAACCAGTATCTTAACAGAAAGGAAAAAACAGCTAATGGAAAGTTATCTAGAATTGAAAAGACAAACATAAATTAACACATATATATGGAATTTAGAAAGACAGTAATGAGAACCCAACATGGGAGACAACAAAAGGAACTCAGATGTATAGAATAGACTTGTGGACTTTGTGGATGAGGGTAAGGGTGGGATGAGATGGGAGAAGGGCATTGAAGCATGTTAATTGTCATGTGTCTAATCAATCGCCAGCCCAGGATTGATGCTCGGGACTGGTGCAGCGAGATTTCCCGGGGGGGAGGGAGGAGGGAGGGGGGACCCGGAGGGGAAGCATATGTAAACCCATGGTGATATCATGACAATGTATGGCAAAAACAATAATAAAATAAAAAAAAATAAAAAATGGAAAATGAAAAAAAAAAAAAAGAAAAGACAAACATAAAGGGGAAAAATGACCTAATTAATGTTCAAGTTGATAAGTAAAACTGGTGCATTGATTTTTTCCCCCATAGTTTAGTACAGCATACATTGTTACCAAGAAATATTTGCTCATTTAAAATAGAAACCCTGAAGTGACTACTTGGAAGTTCAGTTAAGCATAATAGAACTAGTTATATCCATTCTCTTCTCTGGAAGTTCTTCCCAACCTAGGGATCAAATCCAGGTCTCCCACATTGCAGGTAGATTCTTTACCATCTGAGTCATTAGGGAAGGTTATATAATGAGAAAATAAGTAAAACGTTTGAGGGTTAGAAACATTTTCATTTAGGAATAAAATTTATTTTCCCAAGAGGCAATATGGTGAATCAATCAGTTCCAAGAAAGCAGAAATTAACTTGAGAGCTTGAGGCAAACAGAGAAAGCTTGATCACCTACTTAATTAAATTGGTACGCTTTAAGAATTAATACATTATATTTCTATTTGTTTCTGAAATCGTCATTTCTGTTTTCTGATATTCAGGTTCCTGGTGCACTTCATGTACGGTGATTCTTGATTTCAGCACTATCAATATTTTGTGCTCTATAGTTTTTGTTATAAAGGGGGTGTCCTCTGCATTGTAAGATGTTTAAGAGCATTTTTAGCCTCAACTCACTACTCACTCATTCCACCTCAATCATGACACTCAAAAGTTACTCTGCATTTTACTGAGCTTCCCCAGGGGTACATCATTGCCCCAATGAGACCTTTTTAATCCATCATGGGAACATAAAACATTATTTATCTATTATTTTTGAACTTTTAAGTTTTTTTCCAGTTTTTGGCTAAGTAAAACTGGGACATCTGTATACAAATCTTTCTATGGATATTTTAATTTTTCTTAGGTAATACATAGAAAATTACAGGGATTCATTTGTCTGGGATATCAATTTTCAACATTCACTGATTTCTGCCAAGTGCTCCTCATTCTTATGTGGTCTCTGCTAAATTTGGTGCTCTTTTTCATACTTATAATTTTCTCTTAAGAATGGGAATCACTTTTGTTATGGCTGGCTCATGCTAGGCAGCAGAAAGACTGTTTTTTGTTTTGTTTTTGTTTTTATCTTTTCAGGTCCCTTCATGACAGACCCAGGAAATGAAATATTTTTGTTCCTCCTTTGGAATGTTGAGTCATGAAAGTTTGCTTGGCTCACTAAGCCCTTTGTACCTACATTTTTTTTTTCCTGATATACTCTCCACTGGTTTTATCCAAAAGGAAAGACAAAAATAAACACTCTCAACTCACATCCAACAAATGTTTGAGGTTCTTTTTTTGCCCCACTACACCAAGTCCTTTGGTGGGGATAAGTTCTGACTCCAGAGCTCAGTTACCTACAATAGCTCTTCTCCGGTTATCACCTCATTAACTCCCTCTCCTTTCCAGTGGGGTGGGAGAATGGATACATCTATCTGTGCTCCAGAGATGAAATCAGATCAAAAAGTCTCTGCTGTGTCCACAGCTTCTTTCACCCACCATCCCAGAGAGTGCTCACTGGGAAGTTCTTCAGAGACTAATATGTCCTCACACTCCTGACTGTTAAAACAACAGCCAAAACTTGGAGGAAAAATATCTACATGCGGCATTTCTCTTTCTAGACTTGCAAAAATGCATCAAAATATCAGAAAAAAAAAATTGTATCCAGAACCCTGGCTTCAAAGAGACTCTCTTCCCTAATGTTTTTAAATAAGAGGAAGGACGAATATATTACAGTCAATTCAAATGTCCTCCTACCGAGGCAAATTTAGTATTTAGCTGGTGAGGGGTAAACCCTGGCACCTCTCATACAGATTTCAGTGACGAGGGAGGTATCAAGGGGGTTGAAGAGTATCTAAGTGAAGAAGGAAAAGTTGGGTGTAGACAGACAGTATTATACATAGTATAAGCATTTATGGTAAAATGCTAAAAGTTATCTCAGAAGAAATTAGTGTGAGGCTCTATGGCACATGTGGGAGAAAATTTAAAAAAAACACACACTTTTAGCCCTAATTTTGTATTTATCTTATTGTGTTAGTTTTCTTAAAGTTTCACCAAATTACATAAATTTTATGTCTCACAAAACCTGCTTTTGCCTCTGAATTGCACAGATTATTGCAGGGATGTGGAAATAAACAATTGCCTGGACTTTAGGACATATATATGGGCTGGATATATATTTCTGGGAATTTCCAGCATACAGAGGGAATTTGAAGTCATGAGTCTATCACCAAGGGACTAAATATATATAGAAATGAACACCAAAGAAGGATCCCTGAGGTACATCCCAAATGTAAAGGCCATGGAGACAGTGATGTTAGACAAACTGCCAAAGATGAAAAAGTCACTATACTGGAAAAGAACAATGAAATAGAAAATTTAAGAAATATGGTGGTTCAGATGCCAAATGAAAGTAATTTTTCTAAGAAGAAATGATCAGCCATGCCACATGATGGCTAATCTCATTAATACCAAAGAGAAACACAATAATAATAACAAAAGTAATGGCTAACACCAGAGAAGGCAATGGCAATCCACTCCAGTACTCTTGCCTGGAAAAATCCCATGGACAGAGGAGCCTGGTAGGCTGCAGTCCATGGGGTCGCGAAGAGTCAGACACGATTGAAGCGACTTAGCAGCAGCAGCAGCAGCAATGGCTAACACAGACCATAATTACCTTATGAGGAGAGGTATTCTAAGCACTTTAGTTCTAGTCAAACTCAGTCCTCACAACAGTTTGATGAGGCAAGTCTTACTAACACTTCCAATTTTGGAAAATGAGAACTCAGACCCACAAGAGTTAAGCAGTGATGTGTCCAAGATCATGCAACTAGAAGTAGACAGATCTGGATTTGACTCCAGGACACCTGGCTCTATATTTCACAATTCATAGACCTATTTCTTTGTCAGTCTTTGAGGACAAGTCAAAGCATTTGTATATTCACTCTGTGAATTTTGCCAATGACTATTTCAGGTCTGAATGTGTTCATCGTCTGTGGAATCTACTTATTCAGTATAATGATGAGTAATTTATTTCCTTCTTACAAATTAATCATTTACATAACATCATAAGAGGAATCCATTGTCTCTATGCTTGAACCTAGGACTTTCAACCTGGGAATCGTATTTTTCCTCACTTCATCTTCCATTCTGTTATAGTCATTTATCCACATTTTTCATCTAATTGTCAAACACTGACATACTACTAAAATGTAAAGCGTAGAATTTCAGCTGTTGATGAAAGATTCAGTGCACCTGATTCTAATTAGGAGGTGGTGGTGGCTGCTAAATCCCTCCTCTATGTATCTGGGAGGATGCTTTTGAGACCATGTCCTCTATTTCTCCTCTGAGTTACTCCAGAGCCAGTCCAGCAGGCAGGGTCTTCATCCCTGTTACAAGGGATTCTCCCCAAAGGGAGGCACACCCTCCAGCAGAGCCCAAACCATAATTGAGAGTTCCTGGCAAATTCCATGTGTGAAGAATCAACCCCTGAGAAACCCTGCAGGAGGAACTTTGCATTGATTTCAGCTGTGCCTAATTTACCATTACTAACTTTAGAGAAGGTAGTAAATTGGTTAGTATTTTGAGATAGATTCTCCTACTATAGAGGACAAACAAAAAGGAAGGTAGCAGATGCACTATTTTGTCTTTGGAGATGAAAGAAAATCTGCTTTTCATGCCATTTCAGATACCTATGACTAAACAAGAATGGATAGTCACTGGGGTGCATAGATTTCATGTTTTGTTGTGAGTTTTATTTCAGTGGGACAAAGCCAATCATCCTCAACTTAGAAAAACAGGCACAGAAAGAATAAAAATCAAGCACCCGAAAATTATTCTGTGAAACTATGTGATTCGATGTGACAGAGTGTCACTAATACCTCTGGCACAATCTGTATTTATAAACAGGGTTTGCTACTTGTCACAAATCCGGAAAACAAATACATTTGTTGTACTGTAATGTCCTTGGGAAGAATTGCATTTGATCATCTGCCTTGGTCCTCCCCAAAAGACTGCTGAAATAAAAGAACCATAGTAATATTTGAACTAAAGATTCCACTGGATTTATAAAATAGAGTGTCAAAAACATATTTCTTTATAAAATTGAAAAGATCCTCAGTGGGGTTGAGAAAATGTAGAAATCCAGTCACAAATGAAAGATGATGCTCAAGCTTGCTATGTGTGAGTAAAGGGGGGGATAATAATTATTTTATTAAAATTATGTATAGCACATATTAAACAAAAAATAATACCATAACCAAATTTATCTGAGAATTTTATGAAAAATAAACTAGAGATCTAACTGCTGTATTTAAATTCTGAGAAAGGTGTACTCTTATTATATTCACTTATCATCAATTTAGCTTAATAAAAGTTGTATATAATTATATAAAATCCATTAGATTTTCTTTTCTTGGGTTGCTAATATTCTCTGTTTATTTAAGTCATTTGTTAACTATTTAGCCATTCCAACAACTTAGAGAATTACTTATTTCCCTAAGTACCTTTATCCTAGTTTATACCTAATGATATTCATTACTACTGTTTCTTAATTAGTAGCTTTGGATATTAAAGAAATACCCCAAGTTACAAATAGTCTACAGATATATATTAAGATAGATAGATAGCCAGTATTTTAGGTATTACAGATGGAGAGTAGATTTGAAAATGGAACTTTCACGTACTGATAATATGTTGTTGTTCAGTCTCTTTTGTGTCCAACTCTTTGAGACCCTTTGGACTGCAGCACACCAGGCTTCCCTGTCCTTCACTATCTCCTGGTGTTTACTCAAATTTATGTCCACTGAGTTGATGATACTGGAGTGGGTGGCCATTTCATACTCCAAATGATAAAATATTAGTAACTAAAAATGTTATCTACCTTGTGTATATATTTCTTGGCCTGTGGAGTCAGGCCTACTCACTTTTGGATTTGGGCTCTGCCTCAGCAGCTCAGCATTAATTCTGAGCCTGTTAATTAGTAGACTTGGCCCTCAGCATCCTTATATGTATAACTGGGATACCAATATAATTTACTTGAAGAGTTATTGGACAAAACAGAATAATATGTAATGAGCAAAGGAAAACATCAGCTTCATAATAAATATTCAGTATATGGTATCTATTTTTCTTATGAAATGATATGGGTTGATATTATAAAGGCAATATATTTTGTGATACATACAAACTGTAGAATTTTATTATATTGCAAATGAATATGACCTGAAAATTTAGACGCTGTTAATGTTTTGTCCCCTCATTTTTCTATTATATATATTATAGTTTTTAGATGAGTTGAATAATTCTAAAAATTGAATGTCTACATCATCTAGAGTATACAGAACGGATATGTGTGTGTATTTAGCTGCTCAGTCGTGTCTGACTCTTCACAGCTCCATGGACTGTAACTACGCAGACTCCTTTGTCCATGGGATTCTCCAGGTAAGAATACTAGAATAGGTTGCCATTCCCGTCTACAGGGGATCTCCCCAACCCAGGGATCAAACCTAGGTCTCCTGCATTGCAGACAGATTCTTTACTGTTTAAGCTACCAGAGAAGCCCATAGGGAGCTAATATTGATTATCAAAATCAAGTATCCTCAAAATGAGCCAAAGTTTTAGGAATGCCTTGGCCAACTGATAGTTATGGAATTTACTTTCAGGTGACTTTAAAATGTATATCATTATTATCACTTATTAAATTTTGGTTATGAATATCTATATTTTGTTTAATTGAAGAGTATTATTTAATTAATGTTTTTGAAGACTAATAGTTCTCCACAAAGCTTTTTAAGGTATAACATTCTATCTCACTACATTATTTCAAGATACAATCCATTCTCATAGTTTACAGTATCTATAATCTATAAAGTACCTGCAAACACTGAATTAATAAATACTAAATCATTGCCCTCAGGAGAAACACAGGCTTAAATCCTTGTAAGCCTCTAGTCATAACACTTTTAGCAACTGATTATTAGGTAACTTGCTTTATCTAAAGATAACTTTATTTAATATGCATTAGTGATTTATTAGCATTGAACTCAGTAGAAGTCAACTGCATTGTAACTCCTGCCTGAACAAGTTTCTCTAACATCATGTAGTATTTCCTTAAGACACATCAATGCCTATTGGTGTTTATGAACAGGAGACCCACTTAAACACTATGCTTGGGTATCATTTAAAACAATAAAACCACCAATAAAAAGCCACAAAAATTGGCACTAAATAGATCACATAAAGAACTCAAACTTACAATATAAAAGCCGAAGCAAGATTAACAATGTCACTTTGGCCTTAGTTGGGAGTGTGTCAAGCAACTCAAACTTTTTTCCTTCTTCTCCACTCAAATCTCCAAGTGACTATGAAGCTGTCACATGTATTGATGTCAATGTATAGCAAAAACTACTATAATATTGTAAAGTAATCAGCCTCCAAATAAAATGAATTAATTAATTTTTAAAAGATATAAATAAATTTTCTCTAGTAGGCATATTTTCAAATATGGAATTCATGATAAAGAGAATTGACTGATTATTTTCAGTAAAGTTCTGTTGCCAATGGATGTCTATTGGAACTGGATCCTATTTTTCAAGTTGACACATGTTAACCATAAACTTCATGTCCTAGAGAGAATGTGAACTAGCCAAGCCCAAAAAAGGAAACTACCACTTTTTATGTCTTCACTATGAGAGTTGGCTAAAATTGGTGTAATAATGAACACAGACCAACTGTGATGCACCTAGGAGATAGCTAATTTAGAAAACCCATTTCTTTACTATCAAAAAGGTTTTCCACATAACACAGTTTCCAACATTTCTGAATAACAATACCAAAAACAAGAGCAACAGAATAAAAGCTTTATGTTTTTCTTTTATTTTTAATGATGATTTTATTTATTTATTTTTTTTTTCATGATGTCACCATGGGTTTACATATGCTTCCCCTCTGGAACCCCCCTCCCTCCTCCCTCCCCCCCCCGGGAAATCTCGCTGCACCAGTCCCGAGCATCAATCCTGGGCTGGCGATTGATTAGACACATGACAATTAACATGCTTCAATGCCCTTCTCCCATATCATCCCACCCTTACCCTCATCCACAAATA
>ML663565.1:24532878-24561149 GCA_007570785.1 Antilocapra americana
AACTCCAACTTATTTTCCAGGTTTTGGATCATTTTCACTATCATTATTCGGAATTCTTTGTCAGGTAGACTTCCTATCTCTTCGTCTTTTGTTTGGTCTAGGGGGTATTTATCCTGTTCCTTTACTTTCTGGGTATTTCTCTGCCTTTTCATCTTGTTTATCTTGCTTTGTTGTCCCTTTATTGTGGGGATTCCTCTCTATGGGAGGGGTTGGATGTGTGGTTTGTGGAAGTTTCCTGGATGGAAAGGCTTGTGTGGTTTTCTGGTGGGTGAGTCTAGGTTTCCTCACTGTTACTAGCAAGAGATAAGAATGGGGAGAAAGCAGTCAAGCCAATGATATCACTCCCAGGTAGCAGTGGGTATTGGAGCTTGGATCTTAAAAGGTACAAAGTTGATACCAAGTACTAATGAGCTAAGATTAAAAATCTAATGAGTACTAAGATTAAAAATCTAGAGTAAAGACTGGGTTCTCAAAAATAGTTTAAAAATAAAAATAAAAAAAAAGGAAAATAAAAATAAAGGAGAAAAAAGAAATAAGAAAACAAAATAGCAAAGTCATATGGGACTTAAATATTCTAAGAAAAAAAAAGAAGAAGAAAAAAAAAGAAAAAAATATATATATGTATAAAAGTTTTAAAAATTTAAAAGATGTTCCTAGTACAGTTATAATGAAGGCTTTCTCTGGTGCTGGTGCATTCGGTGAAGGGAAGGGTCTGTAGATTTTCAGATGATTCCCTGGTCCGGCTTCTCCTTCTCACAGTCTATAGACTCCTTTCTATGCAGTTAGCGCCACCTGCAGGGCTTTAATTTGCTTCTCCTGTCTGTTTCAAAGCTGTTCGCTCTGCTAGTTTAAGCGTCTTCTGTCTGCTGGTCTTTAAAGTGTCTATTCAGCGCTTTGGAGTTTGCCCTGCTCCTGGTGAGAGGGCTTCCCCCACCCCCTCTGCTCAGGCTCTCTGTCGTCCGCCCAGCACAGTTGGGGAGTGGGGCTTCTCCCCTCCCCCGGCCCAGCTGCTCGGTTTTCTCAGCGTGCAGCTAAGCAGGCCTTCTTGGTCCGGCTTGTCCTTCTCACAGTCTACAGTCTGCTTTCTATGCAGTCTGTTCTACCGGCAGGGATTTAATTTTGGAGTGTGCCCTGCTCCTGGTGAGAGGGCTTCCTCCGCCCCTTCTGCTCAGGCTCTCTGTCGTCCACCCAGCACAGATGGGGAGTGGGGCTTCTCCTCTCCCCCGGCCTGGCCGCTCTGTTTTCTCGGCGTGCAGCTGAGCACTCCTTCTAAGGTGTATACAGCACCGATCTGTCCAGAATCCCCAGAAGTCTTGGTTAGCCTCCCCGGGGCTGGGTTATGCCCACTGCTCTCAGGCGGGGGCTGGGCCGGTCTGCAGCCCGCAGCTGCCCAGCCTCTCTGTTGACTCCTCACCGCCCTTTGTTTTGTGCACGGACCTGGGGGGGAGGGGGAGCTTTTCCTGGAAGGTTAGGTCCCTCAGGCTGCTCCGTTCCCTGAGCCCGCGGCCTGCCCCTCCCTGAGCAGGAGCAGTCTGCTTCGGCTGTGCTGCCGCACGGCTGTTCCTTGTAGCCAGAGACGAACCTTGCAGGGCTTAGCTATTAATCTGCTTCTGCTCTCAGCTATATTGCTCTCCAAGATCCACCGCAGATCTGCCAGAGAGAATGCTCCCTGGTATTCAGAAACCTTTCTCCTCTTTTTTTTTTTTTTTTTCCTCTTTATTCCAGACTCCCCTTCCGGGACGGAACCCGTCCCCAGCTCTTTGTCTCTCCCTCTACTTTTTTTTTTCTTTTCTTTCTTTTGTCCTACCTCCTCACGTTGGCAATGGGTCGCCTCTCCAGGTGCCCAATGTCCTCTGCCAGCATTCAGTTCCTGTTTTTTGGAGTTTGCTCGGCCTTTAAAAGTTCTTTTGGTATATTTATTGGGGAGAGAGTGTTCTCCTCGTCCTATTCCTCCGCCATCTTAGTTTTCCCCCTCCTGAAATCTATGTTTATTTTTCTTGATACAGAAATGCAAAACTTCTACTCCCAAAGTCTACATACATCTTAGAAGTAAACACAATTAGATATACTCTCACTGTGTAGTATCCAGCTTTACTCCAGGCAACAGTGGTGTATGTGACACGATAATTTGTAGCTTTCTCAGTCATGGAAGAAAACACAGATGTTACTAAACTCGAAAGTAAAGACAGGATGTTTTCTGACCAGAGAGAAAACACTGACTTGAAGAAGACCTTTTGTTTCCTTATCAATTTAAACCTTTATTGACCTAAAAAGTGCATCACAGTCATAATTCAATGTATCCATGACTCTCATTATATTTTTTTCTGTTTCTAGAAACTATTTGAAATGGATAAACTGATCAAACATAGATTTTGACATTTTCTAAATTTAGTGGAAGAGGGTAGACAATGACTAGAATATTTCTAAAGAGAGTTTTAGTTTATTACAAATTGTGATTCCTAAATTATTTATTTGAACTTGAATATTTAAATATTAATAGTAAAATATATTTTGAAGCTATGCTTCCTAATTTCTTTCAGCTACAGTTCAGTTCAGTTGCTCTGTCATGTCTGAATTTTTGTGACCCCATGGACTGCATCAAGCCAGGCTTCCCTGTCCATAACCAATGCCCAGAACTTGCTCAAACTTTTATCCATCAAGTCAGTGATGCCATCTAGCCATCTCATCCTGTTGTCCCCCTTCTCCTCCTGCCTTCAGTCTTTCCCTGCATCAGAGTCTTTTCCAGTGAGTCAGTTCATTGAACCTGGTGGCCAGAGCATTGGACTTTCAGCTTCAGCATCAGTCCTTCTAATGAATATTCAGGATTGTTTTCCTTTAGGATTGATGGATTTGTTCTCCTTGAAGTCCAAGCAGCTCTCAACTCTCAAGCATCTTCTTCAACTGCTGCTGCTGCTGCTAAGTCACTTCAGTCATGTCTGACTCTGTGAGACCCCATAGATGGCAGCCCACCAGGCTCCCCCGCCCCTGGGATTCTCCAGGCAAGAACACTGGGGTGGGTTGCCATTTCCTTCTCCAATGCATAAAAGTGAAAAGTGAAAGTGAAGTCGTTCAGTCGTGTCTGACTCTTAGATACCACATGGTCTGCAGCCCACCAAGCTCCTCCATCCATGGGATTATTCAGACAAGACTACTGGAGTGGGATGCCATTGCCTTCCTCAACACCACAGATCAAAAGCATCAATTCTTTGGCGCTCAGCTTTCTTTTTAGTCCAACTCTGACATCCATGATGACTCCTGGATAAACCATAGGTTTGACTAGGTAGACATTTGTTGGCAAAGTAAAGTCCCTGCTCTTTAATATGCTGTCTAGGTTGGTCATAGCTTTTCTTCCAAGGAGCAAGTGCCTTTTGTTTCATGGCTGCAGTCACCATCTGCAGTGATTTTGGAGCCTAAGAAAATAAAATCTCTCACTATTTCCATTGTTTCACCATTTATTTGCTACGAAGTGATGGGACCAGATGACATGATGTTAGTTTTTTGAACCTTGAGTTTTCAGCCAGCTTTTTCACTCTCCTCTTTTACCTTCCTTCATCAAGAGGCTCTTTAGTTTCTCTTCATTTTCTGCCATAAGGGTGGTGTCATCTGCATATCTGAGGTTATGGATATTTCTCCCTGAAATCTTGATTCCAGGTTGTGCTTCTTCCAGCCTGGCATTTCGCAAGAGGTACTCTACATAAGTTAAATAAGCAGGGTGATATATATACAGCCTTGTCGTACTCCTTCCCCATTTGGAATCAGCTGGTTGTTCCATGTCCAGTTCTTACTGTTGCTTCCTGACCTGCATACAGATTTCTAAGGAGGCAGGTAAGGTGTTATAGTATTCCCATCTCTTTAAGAATTTTCCACAGTTTGTTGTGATACACATAGTCAAAGGTTTTGGTGTACTCAATAAAGCAGAAGTCGATGTTTTTCTGGCATTCTCTTGCTTTTTCTATGAATCGACAGATGTTGGCAATTTGATCTCTGATTCCTCTGCCTTGTCTAAGTCCTGCTTAAATGTTTGGAAGTTCTGGATTCATGTGCTGTTGAATACTAGCTTGGAGAATTCTGAACACTACTTTCAAGCTAAAATGTGTAACAAAAACCTTATTGGTAATAACATTTTTAAATTTTACTGACTCTTCTATCAGTTCAGTCATTCACCTGTGTCTGGTTCTGTGACCCCATGGACTGCAGCAGACCAGACTTCCCTGACTCTTCAATAACTACCTTTAATTTCATTTGAAACATGGAGGAAAATAGAATACTGTGTTGCTAAATTTGCAAAGTTTTGGTTTTGTCCACTGATATGTTGTCTAATTTTTAGTAATCCATTCTCCAAGTGCGTGCGTGCGCGCGCACACACACACACACAAAGACACACACAAACAACACTTTATTTTGTATTGCTTGTTGATTTTCACTGCATAAAGAAATACCCCCACCATAGCTGATTTTAAATTAGCAATAGATCACTAAAGATGAAACAAAGAGATGAGAAGCAACAGAAACATTCAGTTTTCATGACAAGATCATGAAAGCTGACTCCAACACCCCACTGGCTATATCTCTAAATGATTCTTTTCATTAATGTGAATTATTCACCACTCAAAAAATTTATATTCTTAAGGAATATAGCTTATCTTGCATTATATGTAGTATTAGGGCAAAAAGTACCAATATTTGAAATTTAATTGTGCTTCCTAATTTTTTCTAAAGTTTTATTTATTATTAAAATATTGCCATTAGCATTTATCTTCAAAGATACAAATTATCATGTACAAATACTTTACTTATCATGTATAAATAATTAGTATGTATAAGCATATGCTTGTTCATCAAAATTTTATATAGTAATGGTCAAGCTGAAAATCAATCTTATCTTTCTTCTGGTATCCTTCTTAATGCCTGAAAAGGCAGTGCATGGGCATATATGTTTATAGGTGTGTGTATGTTTAATTTGAATATGAAGATGCATGTGATGGTGAAAAAGAAAGTAAAAAAGTAGGGGGAGAGAGAGAGAATTACTTATCCTAAGTACTGTTAAGATATTACCAACAAAATTAATCATTAAGAAAGCATAATACTTACTGGGTGAATAGGAAATACTTTGTGACAAGGTATTTACAACCTCAGATATGCAGATAGTACCTCTCTAATGGCAGAAAAAGAAGAGGAACTAAAGATCCTTTTGATGAAGGTGAAAGAATAGAGTGAAAAAGCTGGCTTAAAATTCAACATACAAAAAATTAAGATCAGAGCATCCGGTCCCATCACTTCATGGGAAATAGATGGGGAAACAATGGAAACAGTGAGAGGCTTTATATTTTTGGTTTCCAAAATCACTGCAGATGGTGACTGCAGCCATGAAATTAAAAGATGCTTACTCCTATGGCAAAGCTAGATAGCATATTAAAAAGCAGAGATATCACTTTGCCAACAAGTGATCTGTATAGTCTGTATACAAATAGTCTGTATAGTCAAAGTGGTATGTATAGCCAAAGTGGTCTGTACTGACCATCTGTATACAAGTGGTCTGTATAGTCAAAGCTATGGTTTTTCCAGTAGTCATGTACAGATGTGAGAGTTGGACCATAAAGAAAGTTGAGTGCCACAGAATTGATGCTTTCAAATTGTAGTACTGGAGAAGACTCTTGAGAGTTCCTTCAACTACAAAATCAAACCAGTCCTAAAGGAAATCACCCTAAATATTCATTGTAACAACTGATGCTGAAGCTGAAGCTTTTTTGTTGTTGTTGTTAAATTTATATTCTGTTTTGTTTTTTCTTTTCTAGACATTTTCTTTTTACACTGGAATTAAGATTCCAAAATAAGGATTTTTTTCTTCCTTCTTTTGTTGATTATTTATAATAGAATTTGATTCATCATAGTATGTTTTAGGCATTTGAAGTAGTTGTGGGTGAGAAACTAGGAATCAGTGCTTTGGGGCAGTGATACAGATTCCTGTTTAAATTTTATAAAAGTGTTTATTTTTAGAATGTAATTACAGAAGTTTGGATAAGCTCATGCTTAAAACAGTTAATTGCATGCACTGTCAAATTCTCACAATTCTATTGCAAACAATGTTTTCAAGTTGAATATTATATTTACTTAAATTTTATTTAATATTCATATCTATTTTTACATTCAAACTCTATTAAAATCAGATATATCTTTAACCATTACTATTAATTTGCTAATGCTTATTTAACAATAAGTCTCAGTTCAGTTCAGTCGCTCAGTTGTATCCGACTGAACCCTGTGGACTACAGCATGCCAGGCCTCCCTGTCCATCACCAACTCGCGGGGTTTATTCAAACTCATGACCGCTGAATCCTTGATACCATACAACTATCTCATCCTCTGTTGTATCCTTCTCCTCCCATCTTCAGTCTTTCCCAGCATCAGGGTCTCTGCAAATGAGTCAGTTCTTCACATCAGGTGGCCAAAGTATTGGAGTTTCAGGTTCAGCATCAGTCATTCCAATGAATATTCAGGACTGGTTTCCTTAGGATGGACTGATTGGATCTCCTTGCAGTCAAAGAGACTCTCAAGAGTTTTCTTCAGCATCACAGTTCAAAAACATCAGTTCTTCGCTGCTCAACTTTCTTTAGAGTCCAACTTCCCTTTTGTGGCATACTGTCCAAAACGCACAGTCCCAATAACTGAAAGAGACATTTTATGTAATAACTAACTAGTTTTCTTCAGAAACTGTCCAGATCATAAGAAACAAAGAAAGACACAAAGAGGAAAATCAGGGTATATGACAATTGTATGCAATGTGATATTCTGAATCAGATTCTTAAAAAAAAAAAAAAAGGACTCTAATGGAAACCTAAATAATGTCTCAAGTTTGGTTAATGTAATGATATTGCTTTCTTAGTTTTTGACAAACAAACCACACATTTGTAAAGATAACATAGGGGAAAACTGAAACTAGATGAAGGATACATAGGAATTCAATATATTAACTTTGCAAGTTTTCTGCAAAACTAAAACTATCTCCGAATAAAATATTTTTTTTTTAAAGTGAAATGTGAACAAATATATGTGCAAAATAAGGAAGAGAACCTTGAGTACACTGGAGCTTGGGTCATGGGTAGAAGTATTTACATTAAAGAAGACAAATAAAGGTGGCTAAGTTCCAGGGTTGTTCAAGCAACATCAACAGTCAAGTATGTTTTTCTAAAAATGAGTAAATGGGTAAATGAAGGATCAATAAGAAAGGAGAAGTTTTATTCTCATGAAGTGTAAGACTTGTAAGTGTGTGTGTACACAGAATATTTGTGTTTTAGAAATCTCTGCCTATATTTGCAAAATTTTCAATGCATATTTTTTCAGTTAATGTCAGCTACAATTTTTGTTATTTTCTTATCTCTTTACCAGTAATGCATTCTCATCTTTCTATCTGGAGAGGAGGCTGTTCATCTCTGGAATAAAATACAAGGGAAGAAATAATATAATATGATAAGTGGAACATTTAATTCATTGCTTCTACCATGGAAGTTTCCAAAATATCCAAGATTTGACTTCACTGTGAAGTGAAAGTGTTAGTCATTCAGTCATGTCTGACTATTTTCAATCCTCTCAACTGTAGCTCACCAGGCTACTTTGTCCATGGAATTCTCCAAGCAAAAATACTGGTTTGGGTACCCAGACCCTTCTCCAGGGGGATCTTTCCAACACAGGGATTGAACTCAGGTCTCCTGCATTGCAGCCAGATTATTTACCATATGAGCCATAAGGAAAGCCCCTAACTTCACTAACTCAAATATTAATGATTATCTTCTTGGTTATCACAATTTCCAACTAAATATGAAAATTACTTATAATTTGGTACAATTTACTTTGTATTTGCTTTCTGTATAATTAAATCCTCACTTCTTCATCATCTTCTAAGCATACAAATAGTACCATTCTGTTGCATCAAGAATGTTGACAACTGTGATTTAACCTACTCTATGTTGTCAGGTAGATTTACTCTCTGCATTACAAAAAGTGTAATTAGAATCTGAATATATATTTGGAGGTGCAGATTCCGTTCACTTTTTCTTTTATGATGAGCTGTACCACAAATGTCATGAAAGCTATCTACTTGTGCTTGTATTAAAATGGGAGTGGAGTCCATCAATCACTCAGTCATGTCTGACTCTGTGACCCCATGGACTGTAGCCTGACAGACTCCTCTGTTCATGGAATTGGGTTAAAATAACACCTTGCTAAAAATTCTTTATAATTTGTGCTCCAACTCAAGATATGAAACACCTAGGTAGAGTTGGTATAACGTCATAATACACCAAAAAAGCTACAGTTAAATATCTAGCTAACTAAAAAAAATACATTCATGTTATCTGCTTCTTATTGTCATATCCTGGGTTTCTATTATATTAGATTATTTTGCAGCCATAAAATTATGTGTCTCTAGAGAAAAAAAGGTAATCAAAATTTGAATGCCATGAATTCCCCTTCCAGAACCCCCCTCCCACCTCCCTCCTGATTCCATCCCTCTGTGTTATCCAGGTGTATGAGCCCTGGCAAAACCAACATGATAATGTAAAGAAAAATAAATAAATAAATAAATAAATAAATAAACTTACATTATGTTAAGCCTTGAGGGAAAAAAAATGAATGCCAGTTTATACTCATTTCATTATATATAGACCAAAATATAATTAGAAAGTATTTGATTTGTTTGAGTTTTGTCAAAATTGAAAAACACAGTCATTGGTGATCTTCTAGTCTAAAATACCCTACCTAGCACAATTTTTTCAAGTAACAATAAGAAGTTTTCAGCTTACTCTTCTCTTAAATATGTGGACAATAAGAGATTCATTACTTCCTTAGGTAGATAGCATATTTAGAGACAGATGCATTTGTATTTATGAAATTCTCCTTCATTGACTAAAGAGGATTTCCTGGTGGCTCAGACAGTAAAGAATTTGCCTGCAATGTGGGAGACCTGGGTTCGATCCCTGGGTTGGGAAGATACCCTGGAGAAGAAAATGGCAACCCACTCTGATATTCTTGTCTGGAGAATCATATGGACAGAGGAGCCTGCAGGCTACAGTCTATGAGGTTGCAGTTGGACACTACTGAGCAAATAAGCACTCACATATACACCACAGACTTTTCCCTAGTTATCTGAGTTCTGTAGTCTTTAGCTTCATAAATCAAATTCTCTAAGCTAAGAAACATTTTCAAACTTTGATGATACATTATCTTTTATCTTTTCTCAATTGTCTTTTCTACAAGTTAAATATTCTCTCTCTACCCTAAGACTAATTCAGACTTCTGTCTGAGGAAAGCACATATCATAAAGCTGCATATTTCTGTGATTTCCTAGGCATCTGGTATCTCATGGTTACCTCAGGCACAAGTTCACATTTTTGCTGTGGTTTTATGATACCTTCTTTCCTGCTGATTTTTCATTCATTCAAATCTATGGCTCAGACTCTCCCCGAAACTTTCTCAACCCCAATCATAAATTCACAGTAGCTGTATATGATATGCTGTTGAAGATTTGGAGTCTCTAGTAAGGGTTATGATGATGTCATTGTAAGGACGATGTATAGGAAGCACCTTTGCCCTAGCCCCCAGCAGTGCTGACACAATGTTAGTAACACTTGACGTATCAATGAGCCTGATGCAACCCTGTTCTTCCTTTCTTATGCTTTAGCTCCACATTCCTTCTCTTCTCCATGAATTACACTGGAACTCTATACAGTATATCAACCATCTAATCAATCCTCCACTGCATATATACACTACATTTCTTTCTCAAACACTCTGTTGATGAGTAGTTAGGTTGCTTCCATGTCCTGCCTATTGTAAATGGTGTTACAATGAACATTGGGGTTCATATATCCTTTCAAATTATGGTTTTCTCTAGATATATGCCCAAGTGTGGGGTTGCCGGGTCACATGGTAGCTCTATTTTTAGTTTGTTAAGGAACTTCTATACTGTGGCTGTAAAAGTTTAGACTCTCACAAACAGTATAGCAGAGTTCCCTTTACTCTACACTCTGTCTAGCATTTCTTGTTTGTAGGATTTTTGGTGATGACCATTCTGACCTATGTGAGGTGATCCCTCATTGTTGTTCTGATTTGCATTTCTCTACTAGTGATGTTAAACATAAATTTCAGTATGTGAGAACGCTTTGTAGGCTACTTGAAAAAAGTGAAAAATGATGTGCTCATGGCATGATTACACCTGTGTAGACTACCTCTTCTGCTTTCACAAGGAGTAAGGACATGAATAGCTTCCCTTTACAATATTCATCCAATATCATCTACACGCAAGGCATGGTCAAAGAATTTTATATATATTAATTTAAAGAAAAGTAATTCATCTTCATTTTACAGAGAAGTGAACTGTCTTTACACAGGAAGCGACAGATCAGGTATTCAAACAGCCCCTGGTTAAGCTCCACATCATACTGCTGATTCAGCACATCATGCTGCCTCTTCACAAACGTGCAATCTGAAAGTAGAGTAATATTCACCATCACTAAAACTAGATATTCCTGACAGCATATCACCTATTGTGAGATTCTGAATTCTATGCACATCCACCAATTAGTTCTCAAATGCTTTTAATCCATTGACATTGGTTTTGTACTGGCTAATGATCTTGAGTATAATGCAGAGGTTTGTAAGTGAATGCTAATTGGTGTTTTCACTTTTAAATTGTCAATTATATTGATAATATTTGACTCTGAGGGTATGGATGATGCTAGACCAGAATATATGTTATTAAGGCAGTATTTTTTTTTTCAGTTTTCAATTTTTATATTTTAACAGACTTAGTAGTATTTAGAAGTTTCAAGTTCACAACAAAATTGAACAGAAAGTTCATAGAATCCCCACTGGCCTCCTGTCTCACTCATGCCCAGCCTCCCCAACTGTCAATCCCTGCCACATAGAAGTACATTTTGTAAAATCAATAAACCTACACAAATAATGACATATCGTTATCATCCATGTTCCATAGTTTACTTTAGGGTTCATTCCTGGTGATGTAAATTCAATTAGTTGGACAAACATATAATGATATGTAGTCATCTTTATATTATCACACGAGCCATTTCCACTGCCCTAAAAATCCTCTAGGGACTATTGATTCATCCTTTCTTCTGCCATCCTCTTGCAATCACTGATCTATTTACTGTTTCCATAGCTTTCCCTTTTCCAGAATGGCATGTAGTTGGAATCACACTGTATGTAACCTTTTCAGGTTGGCTTCATTCACTTATTTCACTGTCTTTTCGTGATTTACAGCACATTTAATTTTAGTGCTGAATAATATTACATTGTCTAGATGTACTACTGTTTATTTATCCATTCACCCACTGAAGAACATCAGGATTGCTGCCAACCTTTGGCAGTTAGGAATAAGGCTGCTCTAACATCCACGTGCAGGTTTCTGTGTGGACGTAAGCCCTCATGTCACTTGGGAGCAAAATTACTGGATCATATCATAAGAGCATGTGTAATATCTAGGAAACTGTCACTCTGTTTTCCAGTGTAGTTGTACTAGTTTGCATTTCTGCCAGCAATGAATTAAGAGTTCCTATTGCCCTACACCCTCACCAGCATTTGATAACATCCATATTTTAGATTTTAGCTATTCTAATAGTTATATAATGCTATCTTTTCATATTACTATTTTATATAAGTATATATTCTTTTAAGGTATCTATTTTAGATCTTTGAACATGTTTGAATTATTTTTTTACTGTTGGCTTTTAGGCTTTCTTTATATAATATATTTTGGAATATAATATTTACTATGTACATCTTTTGCAAATAATTTATTTCAATTTGTGGTTAATCTTCTCATTTTCTTGACAGTATCTTTCATAGAGTAGAAGTTTTTAATGATGCCCAGAATACCAATTATTTCTTTCAAGTATCATGTCTTTAGTGTATATTTAATCATTGCCAAACACAAAACCACCTAGATTTTTTTATACATCCTAGAAGTTGTACGACTTTGTGTTTTACACTCAGATTTATGAATCATTTTGACAATATTTGTGAAGGATGTAATGCACATGTCTTTATATATTATATATAAAAATATATATATATATATAAGATATATTTATCTGTCTTATGTGCATTAAATGTCTACGTAAAACCTATCTTTTTTGCATTTCAATGTCAAGTTTTTCCAGCATTCTTTGAAAGACTTATTTTCACTCCTTTGTCAAAGATCAGTTAACTGTTCTGGGCTCTATTCTGGGTTCCCTTGTTATATCTGCCTATTCTTCCCCAATACCACACTTTCATGATTACTGTATCTTTGCAGTAAGTTTTAAATTCAAGTATTGTCAGTCTTCCTTTGCCTTTTCTAAAGCCAGCTTAAACATTTTGAAGTTCTCAGGTCACATACTGTTGAAGCCTTACTTGGAGAATTTTGAGCATTACTTTGCCAGTGTAAGAGTAATTGTGCAGTAGTTTGAACATTCTTTGGCATTGCCTTTCTCTGGGAATGTTATAGGTTCAACTTTGTAACAGGTTAATTTCTCCAGAAAGTAGAATCTCAGACTGAGATTTGCATGCAGAAATTATGCTGGGGAATGGTTTTAAGAGCTATAACTCTGAATGTTACTATACTTGTGCCTAAGTATTTCACATTATGGTGCTAATATAAATGTTATTGTATTTTGAATTTTATATTTAAATTTTCCATGCTGGGAATAAAGGAAAGAGGTTGACATCTATATATTAAACTTGTATTTTGTAATTCTGCTATAATAGCTTATTGGTTATTTATTTTTGTATGTCAGAATGAAGTTTAAAGACAATGAAACTAGAACAACCCTGTATACAAGCAAGTCAATACAAACAACCAAGAGAAGGACTGCATATAGGTGCCTCCCTCCCACTATCCAACAAAATATCTTCTGTAGCATTCCCTGGTTCCTGATACTGAGTATTCTTCCACAATTGTATCCCCCTATCTTTATGGTATCTTGGACTGTACCATCTCTGAGTAAGAAAAATATGAAGGACCTGGTAAAGCATAAAGAGATCTCATAATTGGAACTTATTATTTCAACTCTGAGCTTCGCTGGTGGCTCAGCAGTAAAGAAATCTGTCTGCTATGCAGAAGGTGAAGAACACATGGATTTGATCCCCGGATCAGGGAGACCACCTCCAGGAGAGCATGACAATCCACTCCAGTAATCGTGCCTGGAGAATTCCATGGACAGAGGAGCCTGGCGGGCTACAGTCCATAGGATCGCAAAGAGTCGGACATGACAAGTGACTGAGCACGGGCACACACACGCACACACACACACCCTTCAAATCTAGCAATCGTGGTAACTCAGCCAAGTAGAAAATGGTCAAATGTTTACTGCTGCTCCGTGCCTGCTATTATAGGCAGCTATAGATGAGTACCCCCTGACCTTTCTCTCATATATCTGGGGGAAAAAAATTTTGTAGTCTATGACTTTCATGTCTTCCTTTTGTCAGTTTGTATAATATTCTGGCAAGTACCACCACTTATCAGTAGAGATGGGAGCTTACTGAAAAGTTGGAAGTGAAAGTCCCTCAGTCATGTCTTTGCGACCCCATGGACAATGCAGTTCATGAAATTCTCCAGGCCAAAATACTGGAGTGGGTAGCTTTTCCCTTCTCCAGGGGATCTTCCCTACCCAGGAATCAAACACAAGTCTCCTGAATAGCAGGCAGATTCTTTATCAGCTAAGCCACAAAGGAAGCCCAAAAATATTGGAGTGGGTGGAAGGATATCTTCCTGAACCAGGAATGGAACTGGAGTCTCCTGCATTGCAGGCAGTTTTTTTTACCAACTGAGCTATCAGGGAAGCTGGCAGCCTACTATCCAAGCCTACTTATTGACACTTTGATGTTGCTAAGCCAGTTATATAGGGATTAATTTCTTACTATGACAGGAGTATAGGCACTTGCAGCAACCACTTGTTTCCTATCAAATCTGCAGTATAAACTCTGCTTTATTTACTTAAGATCCTATAACCAAGTTTACATCCAAATGTTGGCTTAACTAAGTAATTTTCCATCTTATTTTATACTTGTCTTTCTACCCACTGATAAGGAAAAGTCATACAACAATGCAACTTGTTTCTAGGATGAATCAAAACCTTCAAAATATACAGACTTAAAACAATGACAATTCTTAACTCTAAGATTCAAATTTGTAACAGGTTAATTTCTCCAGAAAATAGATTCTGAGGCTGAGATATGCATCCAAAATTTATCCTGGGGAATGCTCGTAAGAACTATAACTCTGTAGGGTTGTGGCAATGGCTCTTCAGAGTTGAGGGCTGAAAACAGAACATGAGGTCTTCATGTTTTCATTGATATATCATCTTTTCCTCTGCAATTCCCTAATGAAAATGTTCCATTCTTCTTTTTTTAAACTTTTTTCTTTTATTTACTTTTTAATTTTTTTATTTTTAAAATATTTATTATTTTTTATTATTTCTATTTTTCAATTTTTTATATATATTTTTACTACTGTACAAGGACAATATGAGGCACTGGGATCAGACAATAATTCCGAATCCACCACTTACTAGACATACTACTTTATGTCTCTTGGACTGAATTTTGTCATCTGTAAAAATAAGGGATGTAAATAACGATTATACAGAATCTAAAATGCTCTGAATGTGCTTAAGCAATCACAGATGAAATGACATGATGGCAATGACTCTCAATAATATAGCATTTGGGTGGAAGAAAAGAAATAGTTATATAAATAAAATAATATTTAATGTATGCAATGGATTTATGCCAATTTATTGTGAAAAATCCTCTATCTTGGTTCATGCTTGAAACATTCTCTAATGATAAATATTTGAAAAAAAACTGTTTCTAAAAGTCTATTTTCTATATTTTGCTTACAAAAATATTGATGAAAAACTAAAGTAAAAAATAAGGCTCATTTTCTTAATCTACTCTATAAACCACATCCAAAATTTCTGTCATGTGAGCATAGAAAACTACAACACAAACATCTCAAGAATTTCAAGTTTTCTTAGTACTGAAAGTTTAGATTTTTTTCTCATTAAAAATTAATACTGTGCTACTTCATCACCTCTGAAAAACAGAACTATGGCTTCTTACTCACAAGTGAAGAGACTCTCTCCAGCCATTAAATTTGTATTAACTTCTATGTCTACTCTAGTAATTTATGATTACTTTAACCTCAAAATATATCCTTATAAATGTGATGCTATGCTCAAAAGTAAATTGAAATAAGAAATTACATGCCTTTTTCATATTCTTCATAAAGACATTCATATAACATGCTACTCTAGTTACTACATAAAATGTTTTATTTTCATTACTATTATTATCATCATTAATACCAATCACCTCTATTACATTATGAATGCATTGACAGTTAGGACCTTAAAACATCTTTTAAGTATTTATTTTTAGCAACTGACATAGCATCTAGCACAGAACAGTTTTAAATTAATTTTTATTAAAATTGATTTACTTTATTATCTGTTTCTGCATTTTTAAATCTGCTTCCGATTTTTTTCTCCTACTTTTTTCTGCTGACCATTTTTATTATAAACAAGCTTTTATTTATTTTACTTAAAAAAATTATTTTTCTTGTATTATTCTGTCATCTCCTAAAAAATAGGACTCCATGGGTCTGTAAACACAGATTTGAAAACTCTTTCCAGCTTTTCTTGATTTCTAGGTGTGACTTAGTAAGTTATATTGCCTTAATCCATTATCTTTCTTCTGTGCTCATTCTTGTTATTGATTCGCTTTTGGTTTTCTTTTCTTTTTCAAGGTAGTCTTTTATAATTACTTGACAGCAAGGTTCAGTACATAACAGAGAAATTCCTTTAATACCCAGATAATGGTAATCTTAATGATACCATACTCTTTTTTAAAAGATATTATAGAAGAGAAGAGTAACAGCTTCTATTACAGAAGACATTAGGATGTATGAAATAGAAATAAGCCTATCTTCAGTGAGATATTACTTTATACAAATATAACCTAACATATTAAAAAGCAAAATTCACTATCTCCTGCTCAAATTTGTGCTGACGATATTATCTAATCTTCCCGGTGACTCTCACAAGCCACAGATTAGTTGCTTAAAAATGATTTGTAAATTGTAGTGGAATTCAACAAGAATATACAAAGAGAACACATTTTAATTTTAGCAGTGAATCCCTCTTCAAACCAGGTACTCAGTGAAGCAATAGCACATCAGAAAAGAATAAAAATGTCTATGAAGTGTGAAGGGGTGATAGAAATAAAGGTTGCCTGTAGCCTAATGTACAGCCCTAGGTAAAATTTGTGCTTCCTGCACACACTTAGTATGTTAGTTTGTTTGCATGACTGTAAAACAACTCTGTAGATGAGGTGGCTTATAAAACAATAGAAATTTATTTTCACAGTTTTGGAGGCTGGGAACTCCAAGATCAAGGTACTGGCAGATCCAGTGTTTGGTGAGAGCCTCCTTCCTGGTTCACAGATTTCAATCTTTTTGTTGCTTCTTCACATGAAGGAAGGGGCTTCCCTAGTGGCTCACATGGTAAAGAATCTGCTTGCAATGCAGAAGACCTGGGTTCAGTCCATGGGTTGGGAAGATCCCCTGGAGGAGGGCATGGCAACCCACTCCAGTATTCTTGCCTGGACAATCCCATGGAAAGAGGAGTCTGGCACGCTTCAGTCCAGGGGGTTGAGAAGAGTTGGATGCGACTGAGCTACTAAGCATGTACACATACAAGAAGGAAAAGCAAGAGAGCCTTGTGTGTTTTTTTTTTTTTAGTAAGAAATTAATCCTGTTCATTAGTTAGTACTGCCAACAAAGGTCCATCTAATCAAAGCTACAGTTTTTCCAGTAGTCATGTATGGATGTGAGAGTTGGACTATAAAGAAAACTGAGTGCTGAAGAATTGATGCTTTTGAACTGTGGTGTTGGAGAAGACTCTGGAGAGTGCCTTGGACAGCAAGGAGATCAAACCAGCTCATACTAAAGGAAATCAGTCCTGAATATTCATTGAAAAGACTGATGCTGAAGCTTAAACTCCAATACTCTGGCCACCTAATGTGAAGAGCCGACTCATTGGAAAAGACCCTGATGCTGGGAAAGATTGTAGGAAGAATGGGATGGAAGAGGATGAGATGGTTGGATGGTGTCACCGACTCAATGGACTTGAGTTTGAGCAAGCTCCAGGAGTTGGTGATGGAGATGGAAGCCTGGCATGCTGCAGTCCACAGGGTCACAAAGAGTCAGACATGACTGAGTGACTGAACTGAACTGAATCCTGTTCATGAAGGTTCCACTCTCATGACCTAATCACCTACCAAAGACTGCACTAATCACATTGTGGGTTGGGACTTGAACATATACATTTTAGCGAGACAGAAACATCAAGTCTATAGCACCTACATATGAAGCAGGATAGCACACTGCTATCTTCTCCTTTCCCTGTATGAGAAAACATTAAACTAACTGTGATGGGAAAGTAATTAGGATAGGAAAAAACATTTAATTATAAAATTAATTATAAAAACAACTTTAAATATTTATCTTCAGTGCTAAAGAAGATCCTGCCAGGATCTTCTTACTCAACTGTGATTACTTGTTTATTTTGGAAATTCTTTCTCCCAAGAATAGTTGCAGTGTTCATTGCACATGAGTATTCATACACACACACACACTCACACACACACAAATGCCACAACATATTTTCTAAACCCCATGATATATAAAATGTACATAAATTGGAGAAATTCTTATATTAATTTTTCATACATATCCTGTGGACAGGAAAACACAACCTACCAGAGATTTGTCTAATGAGAGTTTAAAGGTACAGAAGTTTTCTAAAGTATAGTGCCTTCTAAAGATCACAGTTTCCAGAGAGAGACAGAGGAATGTGTCCTTAACATGAGTGAAAGTTGAAGGTGGATTATTTAGTATTTTAGGATTTGAATAGCCGTAGGGCAAACATACCAAGAACAATGATGCAAAGCTCATAGGCATTGTTTCAAAAATGGGGAAAGTGTCTCATACATTTTTATATTTAAGAGTTTTCAAAGATTGTTATCCTAAGATAAATTAGCACTTCTTTCACTGGAAGTCAATGCCATCTCTCTGTAAAATGGAAATCTTGCTTAGATAGAGCTCATATAAAATTTAGACCAATATCACATTTTGATAGTAACTCAAATATTGATTCCTTTATGAAACATATCCATAATATGTCCAAAAGCACTATGCTGGGCAAGGGCATGTAAATATATACGCAAACATACTTCCCCTGCTCTTGAAGACTATGCAAACTGAAAATAAGAGCAGATATAACCAATACTGTAACAAAGGATACAAAATGACACATGACAGGATACAAATATCACTCCAGTGTATGGGAGTTTAGAAGAAGACTAGATTAATTCTGGCTAGGGGGAAATTTTCATGGTGGCAGAGGGATTTGAATTGGGATTACAGTATTAAAAAATATGGATTTATGGAGGATTAATATTATAGAAAAGGGATTGTATAGACCCAAAACAATAAATCAGGAAGATGAAAGCTGTGTGTAAGGGATTTGTTAAGTTTGATTAAAATTAAAATTCAGTGACAAGGAAAATGATTGCTACTTTGGAATAGATTTGTGGAGGGATTTTAACAGGCAAACTATGAGTTGCTGATTTAAGCACTGAGACAAGAAGTGTTATAGTTTATGAAGATAATAACTACATTTAAAAAATATTACTTTGTTGTGTAAGGATAGAAAAACAGATTCTGTGTTGTGACAAATGTTTACAAAGACTATGAGATTTTGACTTTATCTAATATTCAGCTTCTGATAGTCAGTCCACATAAAAATTTGCTGAATTTATCTGCTTCTGGTTTCAGTCTGTTGGCAAAGGTGCTGAAAATATTTGACTAGTTATTATGTCACCTTAGATTTAATTATGTTGTTGACATTTAAAATGAATCTCAAAACTTCGGGACACTGAGATACCTTGGCCAAAGAAGGAATCCCCTTGGAGAGTCTCTGTTAGACTATTTCAGTATTAATTGCAAAGAATGTTCTCAGGACATGGTTTTGAGATGCTATTGCAACTTTCTATGAACATTAACTGCTAACGTACTTCTGAAAGTTTAGTGAGGTTATTGAAAAAGATGCACATGGGTGTAACTATAGTACTTGTGTTGATGTACGTCACTGGGATGTGATTTCACTAGGGTTATCCTGTTAAGCAGCACATAGATTTTATCAAACTACTTCTAGAAGGATCTTTTTTGGAAATTCTGTTCTCTTGCTTTTCACTTCTTTCTAGGGTTTTAGAGCATGAGATATCAGAATGAGAATACAAATACTTTGTTCTAAGAAATATGGGCATTTGGTATATATACTCTGAAAACATTCTTATTCACAATTCTACATCTTCTAACCTTAGGAAGCTATAGCCTAAAAGGTCTCACTAGACCCTGCTATTTCTAAGGGTACCGTGAGGAGCAATTGTAGCAGACATGCATGCTCAGTCGTGTCCATCTCTTTGCACCACACAGACTGTACCCCATCAGGCTCCTCTACCCATGGGGTTTTCCAGGCAAGGATATTGGAATGGGTTGCCATTTTCTACTCCAGGGGATCTTTCTGGCACAGGGATCCAAACTGTGTTTCCTGCATGCAGGCAGATTCTTTAGAGCTGTAAATAGGCAACTTCATTAAAAGTTTCAATAGAGGTAGTGTCAGTTTCAGAGATTCTAGGTCTACTAAGTTCGCTTTCAAGGCAAACGTGTTATACACTTCGGCATTTCCAAAATAATGCATGCATCAGTGCACGATACAGTGTGAAAATCACTACATCGTTTAGCATGTATTTATTTGAAAATTTACTGAAAAAAAATGAAATGTTTTAGGCATTAGTTTTAAAACATTCAATAAATAACAGTAGGCAGAAAGAAATGGCATTGTCCCTACTCATTTCAACTGTCCTTCTATTAATGAGTATTATCTTTAGCTGTCACCCTATTATTCTCTAGCTTTCACCCTCATGCACTTACTTTTAAGAAGAAAAGTAAATATATTCTCTCTGAAAGACAGATTATTGAGAAACTTATAATTATTCATTTGTGACTAGAGAACAGAATCATCTGGGGGCTCAGAGAGCAAAGCATCAATTTATTACTGAATCAAATACTGCATTTCTTTTGCTCCCTTGGCCCTTGTAGTGTGAGAATAAGTGTAGAAAATGAGAGAGTCAAAGTATGTACATCAATTCAAAGGAAAGAGAAGACACAGGCCCTTAAAATAATTAGTGTAAATATGATATTTTTGACTATTTAAAATCTTAGTCAACACTGGGATCTTGCTAGAAAGAGAAAACAAAACACTTTAAAATAAAAATTAATTTGGAGAATGGATTTATTTGATTTGAAATAAACAGTTACCAGTTTGACATATTCTGAATATACATAAGCTTATTATCTTCATAATAGGTGAAAAACAAATTGGAACACTATTTCAAGTGTTGATTTACTTCTATTATGCATTTATCGTTATGTTAAAAGTTATGATTTAAATATTTGGAAACCGAATAAAGTATCCACATAGTCAATGAAAAACTTAATTGTTCACCAAGCTGTTTGCAGAAAAACCAGCATTTAGTAATGTTCAACAAAGAATATATTGCAATTTATACACACATAATATGATACATACAATCACAGATAAAAACCATAAAAAAGAAGAGCAGAAGGGAGTGAGGAGGAAGAAAGAATTTGATGTGCAGTTTATTTTTTGAGTGGCCTCATCTTTGTTTATAAGACTTCATTAAGAAAAAAGCCAGGCCTCTGATAGAGCATGGTCACTTTTTATATTATCTCTCTGTGTTTCTCTCTCTCTCTCTTTTTCTCTCTTTTTACAATTACCTTCTTACCCTTGACTTGCTCTATGGTACATTCTTTCAACTCCTCTGAAGGTCTAAAATAGCTCCTAAAATATGTATTAACTATATTCTAAACAATGCAATATACTTGTTAAATTTTGTTTAAAAATCCCTTTCAGTATAATGGGACAAACAGTATGTAAATAAATTCCTTCAAAATGCTGTTTGTAATAATAATCATAATTAAACATGGCAGCTATCAGTGAAATCATGGGATTCTATGGGGATTCAATGGCTTTCATTCTTTCTAGATAACTGTACAATTAATAAAAGTGGTTTATTGTCAACACTGTATGGAAATTATTCACAAACATTCTAATGAGGTTATTCTTACAAAGGGATAAAATTAAACTTGACAGTTATCATGTTTTGCTAATTGTTTTCCAGACATCAAGAATGCATTTTGATAAACCTTTTCATTTCAATTCTACCAGTTTTTCTGAGCAACTCCAGCTTGTATAGAGAAGTATGTTTCAGTGCTAATAAAAGAGAATGGTTTTTCAGCCCCAAATTCTTTAAGCAATTTGAACAGAAGGCAGACAGAGCTGTGCAGAACTCCTTCGGGTGTTGTAAAGTAAATGTCCATTATGACCTTTTGAAATCTGAGGCAGGAAAAATAAAATCAGGGTCATGAAAATAGACAAATGGGAATTCTCAGTGGTTTCAAGGGGATTAGCTATTCAAGGTATAGAATGTAATTGTATTTGTTGACTAAATACTGAATGAATAGAAAATGGTACTTTTCATTTGGAAAACAAAAAAGGTGGATTGATTTATTTGAATAAAACAATTTATGAAGATTTTTGTTAAGTCCTATGGAGAAAATTGCTTTATAATAACTGAATGCTATTATTAATTAACATTTAGGGAAATTTTTGTATATGTGGCTAGGGTTCTTACCTTTTTAAAACTGTGTGATTCAGATAAATTCAAACAAAATATAAGCCTAATTACTAGGACAATAGTTGGATTTTCTTACCAACTGGCATGAATAAGTATAGTGCATTCAGCAGTTTGGCTGACCTGGAAAGATCTTCTGGCACAAGGGTGTAAGGGTCAGTTTAATTTAAGGCTGTAATATTCTGACCTAGGCTCAAGTGACACAGACTCTCCCAATACATAATTAAATTGTCTTGATGGTGATCTTTCACATGAGAATTATTGTAGCTTTCAATAAATAATGCACTGAAACTGTGCATTAAAATTTTATTGCTTATAGAGATAGAAGGGCACTTCAATCATGTATTTATAGTAAAATAACTCTCTTATTAAATACACTTCAATGCAGTATTTGTAATAGCAACTATACAGAAAAGTAATTTTCATATTAAAATGATCTCCTTATAAAACGTTTCTCTTCAAAAATTAAAATGGAGGTAATTTTAAAATTATCTCAAAAATTAAATGGAGATACAAAAAAAGTATGAGTGGACCAAATTTAAAGAGAAAAAAATGAATGCAATAATGCACTCATAGTCAAGAATCCAAAAGCGGAATTTAACATTTATTTTGTTAATTTTTAAAAACAATTTTTATGCTATTATATTTTTTAATGATTCTTGACTTTCCTTAGCTCAAAACACCCAAGTATTAGGAAATGAAAAGCTCCATTATTTATAGCTAACTGCTCAGATAAATGGCTAATGTCCTCAGAAGTCAGGTTACCTTTAGTTTCTCTTTTTTTTGTTGTTGTTTTTTCTTTCCCTTTTAATCAAGAGGGGCCAACATCCCCTTCTGAGTTATTTGACTGATTTTGCAACCTCCCAGTTAAGAATGGAGGATAACAGGGTTATTCCCCATGAGTGACTCCATCACTTTACTCATGTTTAAACTATTTTTATAGCTTGGCCATTATCCAGAATTCTAACAGCAAGAATACTGACAGAACTCATGGTGCGTTTAGAATTGCCTGACTGTTCAAATCTCTAAAACTCACCAAAAGGTGGGTTGATATATGGAAAGAATAGTGGTGTTTTGGGTCATCAGACCACTCAGGTTTCTTATGTTCTGGTTTCAATAAGATTTCAAAGATTTCCCAAACCTTTGAAGTGTTTTAAAGTGTTCAAAAGTTTAAAAGTGTCCATACATACTCATATACACACCCAAAGTAACATAATGCGAATTTCTGAATCGTCAACATGACAAGCAATAAACTAGATAGCATTTTGGCAAAATACAGAGAAAGGCATTTGAACTTGCTTTAAAAATGGCATTTAATTATACAGAGTTTACATACTGTGAGGAGCATGCTAAGAGAATATATATATTCTCTCTATTGAAATACTTCAATAGCCTTGTGAGATAGAAATTATTGTACTATAACTTAGAATATAGAACATGAAATAGAATATAGAAATAATAATTCAGAAGTTATTCTACAATTTTAAATGTATATCATGGATGGGGAAACAGACACAGAAAAATTAAATAAGTAATCAAAGGTCACAGACAGAGTAAATAGAGGAACAGTAACTTGAACTCAGGCAGTCTGATTCTAAAAATTGCACTTTTAGCCACTATATTATGTAGCATCCTATTTCTAATCCAATAAGCAGTTTGTTAACACAATATTTTAGGTATTTTAAGAAAAATCACAGATGTCATGATTCTAGTCCGAATTTTTGGTAACTCACAGATATTCAATTTATTTTCTATACAATTCCATATACTTTCTAGAAAGGAGATGTGCAGCCAAGTTGCATATGCATAATTATTTTCATTATACATTCCTACTAAGGAAAATTATTGCTTATTTTTAAAATGAAACAGTATTTTTAATAATTTAAATATCTAAACTCTTCAGTTAAAATGTTTGTACCTACTGGATTTATATTTTCCAATTAATAGAGCTTATCCAATTCCCAAAATGTAATGTTATGATTCATTTTCTAAATTGTGCTGCTATAATGGGTAGAAGGAAGATAGTTTTCCCAATGAAGGATACATTTAACTTAGAGAGCTGAAATGTCTATATCAATTTTACTAATTCGGCTTATACTTAGATAATAACATAAGACTGCAGGCCCATTTCAAGGTATTTTATCTCCAGCATAACATATTGTCATGTATATTATTATGTCTCTAGTAGCTTTTTTTATGTACTATACAGGAGATTCATTTGTACAATTTTTTTTTAAAAAGTCTGAACTACATTTTCCTTGGGTTTTGTAACTAAGCAGTTTTTCTCTTAAACACCTGATATCTGCTGTCACCTTGTGGCAGTAAACTCTGAAAGCTAAGGTGAAATATTACGGTTGGTTGTAAAAGTCATAGTGCAATTATCATGGGACTCAAACCTCAATTAAAATAATGATAAAAGTACATCTTTGAAAAAGGTATTAAAACTATAGAAACCTGCTTCTGTAAGATGGAAGAGAAATCACATAAATCCTATAAATATTAATTTTCAGAAATACTAATTAAAGCAATCCTTAGAAAGCATTTGAACTCAAAACATACGTCATCCTCTGTAAGACCAATGTGAAAGTTATGACAAATATTATACAAAAAATTAAAATTTACAGACTAAAAATGACTCAGAAATTATTGGTCTTGATTTTTAACAACTGTTGCTTATATATTAGTGTGAGAATAATTGTATATCAACTGTATGTTTTTGTAGAATCTTAGGATTTATATTAATTTCTATTCACAATAGTGTTAAATATAATGTATAAGAAGAAACTAGAGATTATTTTACTTGGACTCAAGTCAGAAATTATTGATCATGTTAAAATTTGATCCTGTCTGTATCATTTTGGGCAAGTCACTGAATTTTTGAATATAATTTATTTTATCTGTCAAATCTCAGAAATAACTGATGTATATGTTTTAATATTAAACTGTCCCATTAAATTTACACAGCATTTTAAAAAGACAGATTGATAATGCAGATTTTAAAAATGATCAAATTATATGAATATGAGAAAAGATAGCATCACCCTTGTTATAAGCAAACTCTGGGATTTAATGAAGGACAGGGAAGTCTGGTGTGCTGCAAATCCATGGGGTCACAAAGAGTAGGACATGACTTAACAATTGAAAACGCACCTCCTATTCAACAATATAGGAAGATTGAGAGTAAAACATGGAATAAGACATACATGAAAACATTAATTTTTTTTAAAAGTGGCTATAGCAATATCTGAAAAGATAGACTGTAGTGCAAAGAAAATTACTAGAGCTACAGGGACACTGATAATGATAAAAGGGTCAGTTCACTAGTCAGATTTAACAGTCTTACCAGTTCAGTTCTGTTCAGTCACACAGTCATGTCCGATGCTTTGCAACTCTGTGGACAGCAGTACACCAGGCCTCCCTGTCCATCATCAACTGCTAGAGTTTACTCAAACTCATGTCCATTGAGTCGGTGATGCATCCAACCATCTCATCCTCTGTTGTCCCCTTCTGCTCCTGCCCTCAATCTTTCCCAGCATCAGTGTCTTTTCCAATGAGTCAGTTCTTCACATCAGGTGGCCAAAGTATTGGAGTTTTAGCTTCAGCATCACTCCTTCCAATGAACACCTAGGACTGATATCCTTTAGGATGGACTGGTTGGATCTCCTTGCAGTCCAAGAGACTCTTGAGAGTCTTCTCCAACACCACAGGAGATGATATCAGACTTTGACCCTCCTGGTAGATGTCAGAGGGTAGATGTCAGATCCTATCCAGGATCCCAGGAAGATTTGGTTAGGAACTTGGAACCTGTTCAGTTTGGTGGAGGTTGCTGTCTCTGGGCCTGAGATTGCCCCTTGCCTTCTGGCTCTGGCTGTTGCACGCCTGCCTCTCTGCCTCCCATGGGGGTAGGGGCCAGTCTGAAGCTGGCTAGCTCTCCTTTGGTATTTGCTCAATCCTTTGTTCTGTGAGCTGGCCAGGCTGCACCTTAGATTAGAGCTTTTCATGGGAAAGTTCTCTCTCTCTCTTTTTTTTTCCTTCTCTCTCTTGCTTTCCCACAGTTTTGGTTGCTATCTCAGGTTAGCTCCCTCAGAGTGTCCTCAGGGCATTCAGGCCTGGTCCTTACCATAAACATTCAACCTCCACCTCCCTGTCCAGCCCCTGCTTGCTGGTGGTGGACATGAGCATCTAGGAGTTGCAGTTAGGTGTGTATTCTGTGGATTTTGTTTTGTTTTGTTTCCTCCCAGTTATGTTGTCCTCTGAAATTCCAAAACTTGCCACATACACACTGATGAGAGGGTTTCCTGATGTTTGGAAACTTCTCTTCCTTCACAACTCCCTCTCCAGAATGAATCTCAGTCCCTAACTGTTTTTTTCTCTCGTTTTGTCTTTTATATTTGGTCTGACCTCCTTTTAAAGAGAAGGGGCTGCCTTTCTGAGTGTCTGGTGTCCTCTACCAGTTTTCAGAATCTGTTTTGTGGAAGTTGATCAGCATTCAAATGATCTTTCGATGAGTGTGTGGGGGCAAAAGTGGTCTCCCTGTCTTATTCCCCCACCAACTTAGGACCACCTCTGAAAAATTGATTTATTTTTTTAAAAAAATATGTGCTATTTATCTTCTCACATTAAATATTACAATGACAAAACTGAAGCTGATTGAATACAATAAAAACTCCCATTTGGAAAAAGGAAGAATGCAAACACATTCAGTTTTCAATTCCTAATAGACAGCAATCAGGGTGAGTCTTGTTCTGTCAATGGAGTAAGTTCTTCTGTCAGCACAGCAGGCTGCACTTGGTTCTTTTCTCTGAAAGTAGCTTGTGTCCCTTGTTTTCTGTGGTTCCTGGTTTTGTTCTTGGAGAGATATTCCTTAAATTGGTTTAGGATAGATACTGTTAATATTCAAAGTAAAGAAATTCTCTCTACTTAATAAGCAGAAGAAAAATTGTTCTTCCATTCCCATTTGAATTTACATATGGCCACATGCCTTTTTTTGACCAGTGAAGTAAGGAACTCCTCTTTATGATGGTGGAAACATATATTTACGTAGGAGCCATCTGCCCCAGAGAGACATCTGATTTCACATTAAACATTGTAGGTTTAAAAAAATAAAACTTTTTTTTGGTCTTATCCTGTAAGATTTGATCTTGTAGTGAAACAATCTACAATGACTGATGCATCATATTTTGTTTTTACATAGTCACATGTAATGAGTGTTAGAATGTGTGTCTTCTCTAGACATGGGGAGCTTTTGGAATCTACTTCCTGCCAGTGAAATCTTGGGGCTGTTATAGGAATAAAACAACCTGAGATAATTTTGCAATTCAAAGTAATTTCTCTGGCAGTAAATTTATGTAGTAGATTTCTAGTTTATTTATTTCCAGAAAATCCAGCTGTTGAGTAATCATTCCTTAAGCTCTGTTCTTGACATCACATTTAAGCCCACTGATTATGTTTTTTGGGTTACTGTCATCTGTGCTTGAATCACCTATCTCCTCTTGTTTTTAATAAAGATATCTGAAGCACTAAGCCTTCTGAAAAACCTTCCTTAGACTGGATTTACCAGAGTTATGACCCACAGGATCTAGCTGAAATTCACAAGGAGACACCTCAAAGAAAACCTCTGAACAAAAATAATATTCTCTTATAATTACATTTGAATAGCTTCTCCAAACATTATATACCCAAAATTATTCAGTGTAGCTGTAGACTTATGGGTTCGTGGTCTGCCTTCTAGGTTAAAAAATAACAGCAATTTTACCAAATATTTGCCATAACATAATAAAGATCATCAGCTTTTTAGCTGGCAGTACTGATAAAATTTATCAGCCTTTAGCAAGACTCATAAAGAATAAAAGAGTACCCAAATAAATAAAATCAGAAGTGAAAGAGGAGAAGTGACAACCAACACCATAGAAATACAAACAATTACAGCAGATTACTGTGAACAGTTATACTGCAAGAGAGTGGAGGGCCTAAAAGAAATGGATACGTGTACCCCAATGTTCATTGCTGCATTGTTTACAATAGCCAGGACATGGAAGCAACCAAGATGCCCATCAACTGACGAATGGATAAGAAAGCTGTGGTACATATACACAATGGAATATTACTCAGCATTAAAAAAAAATTCATTTGAATCAGTTCTACTCAGGTGGACGGAACTGGAGCCCATTATCCAGCCAGAGTGAAGTAAGCCAGAAAGAAAAACAACAATACAGTATACTAACGCATATATATGGAATTTAGAAAGACGGTAACCAGAACCCAGCATGCGAGACAGCAAAAGGAAGGCAGATGTATAGAACAGACTCGTGGACTCTGTGGATGAGGGCAAGGGTGGGATGATATGGGAGAATGGCATTGAAACATGTTAATTATCATATGTGTAATCAATCGCCAGCCCAGGATTGATGTTTGGGGCTGGTGCATTGAGATTTCCC